>APFE031532834.1:0-17106 GCA_000404065.3 Pinus taeda
TTTTTTAATAAAATTAAAATATTAGATATCAGATTTAACTACAAAAGATCATTTTCCTAATTTCTCACTAATTTAACTCACTAATTTCTCATCATTAAACATAAACTATATCACTTCTAGTTTCATATTTCTATTGCATTATTTTGAAACAAAAAAAGAAATACCGAGATTTATCGTTTCGTTGGTGGCACAACTTGGAATAGATCTCTTCAACTATACGGGGACTGTGGAAAGTCATGCTTTCAGGCATTGAATCGTCTTTCCCGAGAGGACCTATTTTTGATGGGCAGTAATTAGTAGAATAGGAGGGGAAAATGTCCCGAGAGGACCTATTTTTTTCCGAGCATTAACTTTCTCTTTGCGTTGTGGGGTGCACAATGGTTCAACTTTCACTTAATTTTCTTGCTCACCCAGACCTTCTTTCACATTTCCAGAGGTCGATAACATGAACGACACGTGTGCATCCTGCCAAAAACAAAAGCTGAACATCATGGAATTGACGCTCCACTTAAGTTTCTTGAATGTAATGCAACTTTGACACGTATACTTCAAAATAATTTAAATATTTCGTGAGTCAAATAGGTTTTTCCTGGAATGGTATAGCAATGTTTTTGTGTGCAAGAACCCACCAATGGTTATGTTATTTCTGGTTATGGTACGGTTAGGCAATTATTACAACTTTTAAATGCAAGTCCCAGGGATGCACGTATGCTCTATTTGTCCGACAGAGTTAGTCTCGCAGGGAGGAAATTCGTATGTCTCTCGTAATGTCTGATGTGGGGTCCAAAAGGAATTTGCATAGTTTCTGCGCACATATTGACCGTCACCGACACAAGGAATCTTCCCCACAAACTAAACACCTCAGAAATTTGTTCGGTATAATATAACATGTGCATAGTGATCATCATTTGACATTATACCCAGCCGAAGGGATGCATATAACAAATATAAAAATTGGAGTTGTTACAAGTTTCTCTAGTGTGCATATTATATTAAATACATATGAATGTATTTAAAATAATTGTATTTTATCTTAGGAGATAAATTAGAAATTTCAATATGCACCTCTTTCTTCAACTAATTTTGGCTAAAACAAAATAAAATATATTTCACAAAACTTGCATAAAACAATCATGTTTTTCTTTCTTTTAATTTCGATTTATGATTTCGGTTTTTCAGTTTCTATTAATCAGTGCGTTTTATGATATTTGATTTAACCATTACTTTTCTAAATTTAGAATAAGTTTCACATGCCCTAGGTAGAATCTAATGATGGAGTAACCGACGTCAAAATTAGAAATGGAATTGTCGCACTCACACCTGTTAGCTATTGTAACATTTATTTAACGGATATATCGACCTCTTTTCTTGAATAACCGTTCCAAGATAAATCTCCTATTTCTTCCACAGGTGAGTGAACAATTTAAAAATTAGTGTTACTATCTTTTAGCTATGTTGTGTTCATTATTGTTAACTATTACTTGTTTTTAATAATAAAAGCATTAACATACGGAGTTCAAATTGATCCCATAACATAACATACGGAGTTCAAATTGTTTATGAAAGGCTGATAAGGTGGATGATAGGGTAAGCATGATTATGCATTGGTACAAATCAAATTTGTTTCTTGTTTATTATAGAACTCTCAACTAAATGAGCATCAATGAAACAAGTAATTGTTACATGATTAGTAATTTAATGTAAGGGG
The DNA here is from genome assembly GCA_000404065.3 of Pinus taeda. NCBI lineage: Eukaryota > Viridiplantae > Streptophyta > Pinopsida > Pinales > Pinaceae > Pinus > Pinus taeda. The sequence goes on from APFE031532834.1 coordinate 1,709, forward strand.
AATTTATTTTCAAATCTAATAGATATGATGTCAAATAATAATTCTATTGTAATATATCTATTACACATCCAAAGTAAAGTTATGGTATATATGAGGAGTTAAAATATATTATTCAATGGTATCTTGGAAAATGGATATTGTATGAGTAATCATTTAAATGGGATGCTTTTCTTAAGGGCTAAAAAAAAAAATATCTATGTAATTTTCTTTCATATGGATATGAATTTATGATCATTTTGAATATTCATTTAATGAGGATAACAAGGATGTGAAGGAACCCTTGAAACCTAAGGCTTTAATGAATATACAATAGGATGTAATAATATTTTGAACTCTTGATCCTAAATATTAATATGAGGTGTATCCATGGAAGAAACCCCTCAATCTATGAAGAAAGTCAAGCGCATAACAATCAAGGGAATATCATTTAGGTGTGTGAAAATAAATCCACCATTTGCATAATATGGGTATTAATGGAAGCCATCTAGAAAGATTTACTTGAAATCCATGAAAAACATATTAAATATATTTATAGTGTAGAGGAGTCAATACACAAGGAAGATTTAAAAACTTTAGTGATATAGAAGTAGATAGTGAAGAGGAAAAATATGACAAAGGGTATGCCATTTATTCTCGTGGTGTTGTTATGTGATTTGATATTGTATATAATATAAAATATTGTATTCATAGGCGTATTGAGAAATTATAATATTAGTTATTAACTACTTTCAAAAATGAATGATGGTTCTCAATGTTATAGGATGATTTATTATGGCTAGAAAGTTATTTACTTATTATAAAATCAAAAAGAAATTTTTTCCTTCTACCTTGAGGAGGTGTAGATCCAAAATGAGTAAAGTGACATGACTATATAACTAATAATAATAGATTTTCATCCCTAGTAATTGATATTGTTTTCTTAGTTAAATATGTTAATTTAAAAGTTGGGCACATTCTCTCTTATTGTCAACATTTAATTCTAGTTTTAAGATTTGTATAACAATGGGAATAGGTTGACCATATTGAGTTATGCATAAAATATTTTTTCATAATGTTAGATCTTAATATTTTGGATTGTATTTAGATTTATCAATAAATAAAATATATGATTTTTTATCCTATTTCTGTTCACAAACAATATTAATATTAATGTTGTCTTGTCCATGTGGAGAAACTATCAACCCAACCAAGAAGGTCCATAATTGATTACATTTGCATTTTGAATTCCCTTAATATAGTATTCATTATACAAATTAGGTTAGCTATCTAATTATTATAAAAATAAGTTCCATTCAATTGCCAAATCAAAAGTAATCCTAGCTTTTAAAATAGTTATGCTTCTTCCATTGTTAGTTTATGCATAAACACGTAATAGAGCAAGAATATCTTGATATCGTGGCTTGAATTCTTGGTAAAACCAATAACTAATGGTTTTGGCATATGCATGATTTGAGTTTGAGTAAAAAATTGAAGCCTACTTGCATGAATTGAAATTACAAGACTGTCCCCATCATTGCAAGAAGCCAAAGATTATGGTTCTCTCAAAAATCCCACAAGGGAATTTTGTCCCCAAGCCAAAGCTATTATTAGAACCTGATATGGCACACCCATTAATGAGTATCATTTCAAATTCTTCTCATTCAAAAGCATGCATGTAAAATTGAAAAGTTCATTGAAACCTTGGCTTCATTAAGTGTTGACCATCATTAGAAGTAGAAATCCTTATGATACTTGTTTGAAGATTACTTGTGCTATAGCTTAGAGATACACCCTTCTTCTTAACATAAAAATATCGCGTGACCTTACATGTGAAAAGTATTACAGTGAGAAAAGGACCACATGTACAATGTCATTAGTAATCTCATAGTTGAATTAAAAGAAATGGCACAATGCAAAAAACATTGAATAGAGAAAGAAACTTTATGTCCAATGGTGAAAACCTAATCCATTTATACTCTTAGAAAATAAACTACCTTCTTTTACAGTCTTAACATCAAATATAGTAAACCATGGTGAAATCATAGTGTAGTTGACCAACATAGAGAGAGAAGAAAGAGTCCACACAAAAAGATGGTATTGAATAAATTTTTTATGATGTATGCCCTATCACCTCCCTTCACTTGTTTTAATAGAATTTATTCAGATTGTTGAAATATATTCTCCTGAACAAAACTCCAAAATACCCCATCATAATCCTAGGTGTTGGATCAACGATTGATATAAATCACAAACCTTTCGCATGGGAGAGTTTTTTTTCCTAGGTAGGTGGGACTACACATGGGTTTTTAACTAATGACCTTCACATCAAGAAGTGCCTTAAAAGTACACCCAATAAACATCTATTCAAAATATCTCTAGGGTGGTACTATGTAACAACCCCCCCCCATTTATACGAGTAATAGTAATTAATATTTGACATATAAATAGGGGACCCTTTTAAATTTTTAGCCTTTGAAAATAAATGCTAACTCTGCAAATTTGACTTAAAAACCTTAAAAAAGGAACCCATGCTTGAAGCTCTTATCGCAAATTGCATCTCAAAGTTTTCCATGTAACAATTGTTAACATTCTATCGAAATCCCGAAATGCGATATGTGATGAGGTCCCCGCTGTGATTTCCAGATCGCCACACTTTAATAACACATGATCGCACTTCGAAAATCACAAATTGATGGAGCATGCCATTGTGTCAACCCTTAATAATTTGTGAAATGTCATATTGCGATTCTCGTAATCACATTTCTCATTAACTTCGAATAACATTATATGGTAATGTTTGAAAGCTGTGATGCGCAAATAAAGTGTGAAGCGTGAAGAAGTTACTGAGTTTTAATGTAATAATGAGTGGTTTGATAGAGTAATTAATTCCTCAAGGAGAGGAATTGATGTTTTCAACATATGGCTAGTTAACACTGAAATCTCATGTAAAGTCTTCCCATGATTCAAAGTCATTTCAAAGAACTCTCTTCCTTAATTTCCCTCCATTTTGTGTGCTAATATATCTCTTTCACTTCAAGCAAGCCTTAAGAGAAATGTCATTGCGAAAGGTAATGCAAAAGCAGAAGAAGTAGAGAATTACAAAGTCTGTTATATCAGAGATGTAACCTATATTCGCTGATTAGGAGTGATGGCATGGGAAGTCATATACAACAGAATCGAAGATAAGCGTCCTAAAATTATTGTCATAGAGGCAAAAAATGAATCAATAAAACCGTTGGGGGTCCAAGTCAAAGATGTTGCTTACTCCTTCCTTCACAAAACAGGAGCAAGAGCGAAAATACTCCCATACACTCATATGATTAGATGGGTGGTCAAAAATCTCAGTATTGAAGACATGCAATTCATGAACTCGAAGATGGAGCTAATGGGGTCCTTCGAAGCTGAAGAACTGAAGAAAATTGAAGAACCTTTCGAGATGATCCACGGTTGCAGGGTCCTAGAGAAAAAGTTCAAATATGATAAAATGAGCATGTATCTCGTAGATTCTTTGGAAAACCCCTATAACTATGCAACTTCTATGTTATGTAGGTTATATGGCTTACCTAATAATACCAAGTTTTCCATAGAATGGATTCCTTTAATTAATGCTTCTGTCAATTCCCACATAATGAATTGGCACACTATCCTATTTGATAACCCAGCTACTGCTATTTCTGAGTACTGTCAAAAGAGATCCACCTCCATAGGAAACCTTCCTCCATTTTATTTCAGTGCGTATATCATGGATGTCATCTATTTCTATACTAAATTTCCAACCAGGGGTTGGAAATGGACTTTGCAAGACCCCTACCCCATCCATCTCAACCACAAATAGATTTGGGAATCCCATTATATACCCCATTTTTATAAAATATGTCATGGTCTCATTTTACCATTACATCAATTTATTTTTAATAAGAAATTCCCCATGGTTTCTAAAAAAGCTACTACAAACCTTCCGTAGTAGGCAAGTATTTTGCTGAAGAATGGTTTACATATATAGGAGATTTTGGTATTACAGGGAACCCGCATGTGCTCCCTTTGTATGTCTCTGACAAGACACTAGTAAGAGAAATGGCTCACTAGACTGTGGGAAAAGACCTAACCAAGACCATAAAAGATAACAAAAAGTCATTATGTCCATCCTTTCCCATTCAACTTTGTTCTTTTTCATTAGAAAATTTCAACCATGCAACCAAGGAATCACTAAGCCTAGAAAGCCTCATGCTCCATACTGAGGCAATTTGATCCAAACAAAATAGCACATAATATTATTGCAGTAAAGATTAATCCCTTTAACAATGAGGCTAATGATTATTAGGATCTTTGACAATTAGCTTAATCATTCAAACAAGCATTGGAATGGGCAAAGGATAATTTGAGTCATGATAATTTTAAGAAGTTTCAGGAACTCGGAAGTCAAAGGCTCAAAACAATTCCATTGCATTTGTTAAGGGCTGAGGACAAACCTACTTCCAATGTAACTATCAACAATGAGGGACCAAATTCTCGCATAGAGTCTCAAGTGGATACAAGGAAAGCATAGAATACAGGGAAAGTGTAGGACACAGAGAATACAGTGGAAGCGAGCAGAAGGTCTGTCGAGAAACACGTCATAAGTGACCTAACTAATGATATTGGTCCCGAAGTCAAAAGGAACAATTTGGAGCAATAATGGGATAAATTTAATACAAGGCTACAATATACTCCTAAGACAATAGATGCCAAAGAAATCACAAAATATCAAACTCCTCTACAAACTTAGAAAACTATAGAGTCTAAGTCGATGGTTGAGAAAGGGGAAAGTTCACAACATACACAAATCATTCTTGCATTGCCCACATTAGAAATTATCCTAAAGGTAACTGAACTTCCTTGTTTAGATGTGTTCTACAACCCACTTCATAAGGATATAGTAATAAGGGAGAGGAAGAGAAGGAGGGTGGAAACACCTCAAATCCGAGTAGGGAATGAGCTTATGGACATAATTTAGAAGGATATTCCTTCCAATCCTGCTAAAACTTTGGCAAGACTGTCGTAGTTTACAAGAGCATAACTGTGGTTCTTTATTCTTAACTGAGCCTTCTTCTTGGCAGCATAAAAATGGACTAAGTCTGCATTTATGATTTGTCTAAAATACTCTAGGGAAAACAATCTCATGGGCACATATTTAGGCACCTTGAAAGGGAAAATTTCACACCCGTACATTCTGATTTCTGTGTAATTTTGCTACAGGTACCAGTCACCTATCCTGTACTGCGTGGAAAGTTGGAGAACATTCTTCATCTCACCAGTGAGTCTAGGAGGGGGAACTCCCATCAACAGATTAGATGCTGGATGTACAAACCAATCAATGAATTCATTATAGGTATAAGGAGCTAGAATTTTATGAAATATTGAGGCCCAAAAGATCACAAACCTTCGATTTCCTTTTGCGTCCAATTTCCTGATAGGGAAAGGAAAGCTGTTTGGCTGATGATATAACAAAAAATGGTATATAAAAGATGTGTATTTGAAAACTCCTTCCCTATCCAAACTCATGAATTGATCATGGATTTTATTGGCAATGAAAGTGGCATAGTCATACTTGATAGTAGGGGGTTGTCAAGGAGTAAATATTGACAACAAAACTAGAGTAATATCATCAACATATTGAATGGTATTAAATCCCATTATCATGGATATCATGTCAACAATAAGTCTACTAGTTTCAGTGAAAAAGGTCTGCAGATAGGGAGGTGGGGCAGTGGGTTGGTAGTTTGGTGACATAAACATCTGAGCAATGCGGGTTATCTCTGATTTGGGCAACTGAGGAGCTTTTTCGAGTAGATATCCTAGGGAGAGAGGACCAAGGGGCTGAGTGGAATGGAACTATATCATTTCATTAATGGACTTAGCAGTTATGGGAAAAAGAATAGTTTGGGATGGGGGCATAACTGCTCTATGGATAGGGTCATTGTTGGCACAACATTGATGAATGATATCAGGGAAAACATGAATTGAGGGGAGGAAATACGTGGGAAGATTGGGTTCCCACAGTCTAAAAAATTTAGAATTATTCAGATGACTATCTATGATTTGGAAAAAGATTTTAAGATGGTTACCATCACTAGATAGGTCATTTATCTGGAAATATTTATCGGCGACGGGTCAATAATCTAAGTCTTTATGGGGCGCGTTCATGGGCATGACATAGATGGGGAGGAAATAGATGGGAATATTTTAAGATGGTTACCATCACAAGATAGGTATTTTATCTGGAAATCTTTGTCCGCCAGGGGTAAATAATCTAAGTCTTTATGGGGTGCATTCATGGGCGTGACATTCAGGGCTATGGGAGATTCCATATTTGGTTCTTGTGTATTCAAACTGGAATTCAGACTTCTTGTGGGAAAAATGGAATAAACAGTTGGTTTGAGGTCTCTTTATGGCAATTACAAACTATTTTTACCTTGAATTTGGCTTTATGTGGCAGAAGTCCCAATGGAAAACCGAAATTGCAGGGTTTTAGGGCAAAAATGGATAAATGCCTAGATTAAGGAAGAAAACATACAATGGTAGGTTGGTTGACAGGCTGCAAAGCTCGTACCATAGTCTTGTTGGTCAGGTGGTGGTTGAAAAGCTAGAACAGTGGATTCGGTCATTAATTTTCATGGAAACTCGACGCAATGCATTACAGTGAAAATGATGTTTTATCGTTCTTTTAACGAAATTTGGGTTGGCGAGATTTTTTTTTGACATTTATTGGACAGATGACATCACCGTGATGGGATGTTTTGTCGCTACGCGGAGGGTGGTAAGCGGTTTACCCCACTGCTTTTTGGGTCAAGTGGTATCGGGTTGGGGGCGAGCGAGCATATGGAGTAGGCAACGCATGGCGAGGGTACGGTGGAAAACCGCCTGGTGATCACGAGTTAAAGTGCGGTCACCAGGTGGGTCGCGATATGATCGTCAATCGTCGAATTAAAAGGTGGAGATCGGATAGCTGACGGGTGCTGGAAATGGCGGGGAGTTAATGCAGCAGGCCCAATATATTTAATGATGATTTAATCATATCGGGCGCATCACAATTGGTTGGGGTAATGGTTATTAACTAACCCGGATGGTTAATTAATACCATTGTTTGTGGAGCAGGGAAGGTTCTTAACAAACTTCCGATAAGTTTATCAATCCTTATTAAGTTATATAATGGTTATATACCATCGGGGCAAGAATTATATAAAGTGTGGGGGTTTTAATATATTTACATAATATGGGGAAGGGTTAAAATTTATATGGGAGTTATATATTATGTGTTACTAGTTAATATGAAACATAATGAAATAAGCACTAAGCCTATGTTAAGCATTCACATAGAAACTTAGGCTAAAGGGGGTTTTGAAGTGATATTATGTATTTCCTATGTAAAATAGGTTTTTTCACTTAGGCAAACTTTTATGAAATGTAATGAATGAGATTTATGAGTACTTAGGCTTTTAGATCATTGGGCTGAGGGTCCAGTCCCTCCAAGAGTCATAGAAATGCTCTGAGCCCATTTGATTTTCAAAGACCTTAATACTTAGGGGAAATTAGTGAAATCTCTAGGGAATATGTAAATGGAAGTTAGTTATTTAACCTTGCCTTGCTTGAACTACATCAAGTAAAATATTTGACTTTCACTTTGTGATAAAAGTAAAAATCAACACGATTGTATTAAAAGTAAATGAAGAGGAGATTCGATCTGAAAGAATCTCAGGGACGGGAGCGGGCGTCTGCTAGGGTTTATGCAGGAGGAAGTCTCGCTGACGGCGCAGGCCAGCGCTGCAGGAGGGAGATAACAGGACAGCAAACAGATTGGGACAGGGTTAGCGCAGCAGGAGCTCAGTCAAGCAGGTAAGTGGCATCTTCTCTGATTTTGCCAGAACTATTTGTCTGATAGGGGCTGAGAGGGAATGGAAAACACCTCGGGGAGGGGAGAGATCCCCTCCTTTAAGAATGTCGTGACAGGAGAGACTAGCATGAGTGGATTTCAGCAGAATCACCAGGAAAACAATGCTCCTGTCATGGGTAATCTTTGGCAGAAAAGAATGAAAGGAGAGTGTCTCCCTCGTGCTCAGAAGAGGCCCAGATATGTTATCCCCAATAACAAGTTGGAGGAATACAACAGCTACATGAAAGACCATGCCCTGATTTGCAAATTTATAGGGTACTGGCCACCAGAGAAGGAGCTATATAGATGGATTGAGCAAAAATGGAAACCAAGAGGGCACATTGATCTAAAACTGGGAGCCCAAGGGTTTTTCACAGCTATCTTTACTAACCTGGAGGACAGAAACAGGATCTTTGAAGGAGGGCCGTATTTTATGAATAATGCGGGATTATTTATGAAATTTTGGGAGGAAAGATATAACCCAGAGAAGGAAAAGCTGCTGGAAGCCCCTCTCTGGGTTCGGCTGTTTGGGTTACCTGATGAATTCTGGGACCCGGAAATTCTTGAAGGAATAGGGAACTCGATTGGAAGTTTTGTCAAAGCGGTAGAAGCTACCCGTAGAGGCAAGTACAACTCCTGTGCAAGGATTTGTGTGTATGTGAACCTTGCCGAACCACTCCCAGACCATGTGGAGGTAGAATATCACGATGAAGTATGGGAGCAGCCAGTTGATTATGAACATATCCCTTTCAGATGTCGGAAATGTCATGAATATGGGTACCTTGTTAGACAATGACCACTGAACAAAGAGGATGAATAGAGAAGAAGCCAAGAGGAGCAACAGAAAACTACGGGGAAAACATAAGAGACAGAAAAAGGTTTCCAACAGGTTACCAGAAGAAGGAGACAAAACCAAGAAAAAACTAAACCTCGCCCACAAGAAAAGGAGGGTAGCTTTATCAGCCAAAATAAGTTTCAGGCTCTCCGGAAGGAAGATGAAGAGTATGAAGTTAATCTGGAGGATGATGAGGACCCAGAGAAATCGCCAATGGACACTTCAGGAGTAAGTAAAGAGAAGATAGAAAACCCAGGAGACAGTTCTGGAAAATAGCAGGAAGGAAACGAGGAAGACCTGGTAGTACAAACCCCGATGGAGGTGGAAAATCAAACTGCTGGGGAGATTGAGGAAGAAAGAATCCTAAAACAGTTAATCCAAGAATGGAAATATTTAGATAGTAGATTTATACCTGAGCAACAAAAACAATTGTACAAGGAAGTATTCCAGAAGTACAGAGAAAAAAAAGGGCAGAATGTAGAGAAGCAGATGATGATAGGACCTGACCAAGGGACTGGTCAAACGGGAATGGATGGCTCTGGAAAAAATAGCAGGAAGAGAGGAAGAAAACCGATGATTGAAACTATTCAGACGGTAGGAGAAACCTTGATTAACTCAGGCAAAGTGATACCTCTGTCGGAGGTATTCTTTCCCTCTCTCCATAAGTTTTAAATGATTGTGATCAGCTGGAATATTAGGGGCCTAAATAGTAAGGGCAAATAGAGGTACTTAAAGGAAAAGTTAAAAAAAGAAAAGCCAAGCGTAATGATTCTGCACGAGACCAAAATTTCGGTTCAACAGATTGAAAAGCTTATAGACTGGTCGAGAGTGCACTATGAAGTTATGGGACAGGATGCCATTGGATCTGCAGGGGGTATTGCAATCTTGTGGAACCCAGATGATATTATCTTAGATAGTTGGACCAGTATGCGTGGAATCCTTACTGGCCTTGGTAGAATAGCTGGAACGAGAGAGCAGGTTGGTTTTTCAGGAGTGTATGGTCCTTCCTCTCCTGGCGAAAAAGAAAATTTCCTCAATAATATACAAAGCATTCGTAGGTTATATTCAAATGTGGACTGGATAATTGGGGGTGATTTTAATCTAATAAGATCTCTGGAGGAAAAGAAAGGTGGGATCAGGAAATCTGACAGCCTGATGGGAAGATTCAATGCTTTGATTGAGGATCTCAGACTTGTAGATATTCAGACTATAAATGGGATTTGTACCTGGAATAACAGGAGAGGAGGAAAGAATCAGGTTGCCTCTAGGCTTGATCGCTTCCTTGTTTCAGAAAGTATCATGAACAAAGATATTTTTGTTGAAGCCTAGATCTTGCCCTCGCTGGGGTCAGACCACTGGCCAATCAAACTTGAAGTGGACATCAAAGTTCGCAAAGGAAAACGACCCTTTCGGTTTGAATCCTTCTGGCTAAGAGATCCCTCATTTATCAAAAAATTGGAAGAATGGTGGTGCCAAAGCACGATTCAGTGTAGAGGGAAAATGCGCTTGTTTCAGCTTAAACTTAAAGAGCTAAAAGAGAAAATTAAAAATTGGAATAAACAGGAGTTCGGTAATATTCTGGAGGACAAACAAAAGCTGGAAAAAGAAATGGAATCTATACAACAGAAAATGATTTTGGAAGGCAGAATAGAGGAAAGCATTAGTAAGGAAGGTTCAATTCTGGGACAACTTGAAGAAAGAAGGAAGCAAGAGGAAATCCTGTGGCCTCAGAAATCGAGAATAAAATGGCTAAGGGAGGGAGAAAGAAACACTAAGTTCTTTCATCAAGCTATGATTAAGCACAGACAGAGTAATAGGATTTGATCAATCCAAGATAGGAATGGAAATAGAGTGCTGGAGCAGGCGGAAATTGAACAAGTCTTGATTGATCACCACAAGGAAATACTAAAGGAACCTCAAACTGATAGAATGCAGGCAATTCAAGAGATCTGCTCTGCCATCCCGTGTTTAGTCTCTGAAGATCAAAATAAAGCGCTTATGAGGGCTGCCACCTTTGAAGAGATTGAGGAAACGGTAAAAGCAATGAGAAAAGGTACTGCTCCTGGCCCTGATGGGTTTACTGTTGACTTTTACCAAGCAGGTTGGCACTTCCTGGGAAAAGAGATCCTAGAAATGGTGGAAGAATCCAGGATGAATCAAAAGGTTTGGCCTGCTCTTAACTCCACCTTCTATGCGTTAATTCCTAAGACTGACAACCGGGAATATCCTAATGGCTTTAGGCCCATAGCATTGTGTAATGTTATTTACAAGATTATAACTGCTATGATGGCGAAAAGGCTAAAACCTATGCTGGACAAGTTAATTTCGGCTGAACAAATAGGCTTTGTTGAGGGAAGGCAGATTCTGGATGGTCTGGTGGTAACGCAAGAAGTCCTTCACTCTTTAAAATCTAAGCACCAAAAAGGGATGATGATTAAACTGGACCTGTCAAAAGCTTATGATCGCTTAAACTGGAATTATTTGAGCAAGGTTCTAGAAAGCTTTGGTTTCTGCAGGAGATGGATTGATTGGATTCACAATATGATTTCATCCCCTATTTTCTCCATTCTGGTGAATGGGATTCCCTCGAAACCTTTCTCGGCCTCCAGAGGTCTCCGTCAGGGGGACCCTCTATCCCCCTTCCTGTTTATTCTTGCTGCCGAAGGACTGGGACGATTTATTAAGAGAGAAAAAGAATCAGGTAAAATCAAAGGTCTTAAGCTTTGGGGTCATAACCTCTGTCTCACTCACCAGCAATTTGTTGATGATATTATGTTGTTCGGTGAACCAACGGTTAAAGAGGTAAAACATCTTCGAAAAATTTTGGATATCTTTGCGGAGGCTTCTGGCTTGGAAATAAACAAAGACAAGTCCCGGGTTTTTATTTTCAACTCTGTGGAGCAGGTCAAAGTGCACCTCACAAGACTCTTGGGTTTTAGGCAGGGGGAGCTTCCAACCAAATATCTGGGCAACATTTTGGACTTTTCAGCCAAAAAAATGAAGAATTGGCAAGGAATTCTGGATAAGTTGAGCAATAAGGTGGCAAATTGGGCTTTCAGATCTCTAAACATATCTAGTCGAATAGTTTTAGCTAAATCTGTCCTTCAAGCTATACCTGTTTATCCTCTTTCAATAATGACAGCTCCTATAGGCATTTGTGCAAAGATTAGGGAGATTATAAGGAATTTTACATGGAGAGGAGTGGATCAGAAGAAGAAATGGGCTCTAGTTTCCTGGGGTCAATTAACGGAAAGAAAAGAGAAAGGGGGTCTGGGACTTCGTGACCCTGAGACTCTCAATAAAGTCCTGGGAGCTAAGCTCTGGTGGAGATGGCTTGGGGGAGGCAATGACCTGTGGAAAACTATATGGAGAGCTAAATACAGTATGCCTGAGTCAACAGTAGAAATCCTTAAGCAAAAGAATACTCCTAGAGGCTCTTCGGTTTGGGACTTGGCTCGGTTGAACAGGGAGTTGGTAGAGCAACATACCTTCTGGGAAATTAGAGGTGGAGAGGAAGCCCACTTCTGGGAGGATAAATGGCAACAGAAGGATCGGTTGAGCTCCATACAAACCCTTCAGCAGGTTTATGACAGAATTGGAAGAAACAGACCTTTAGTCAGAGATTACTGGAAAGCAAACCCCACAGATGAGAAATGGAGGACTTGGAAGGATCTGGAGGATTGGGAAGGGGAGTTTAGCCCGGAGCAGAAAGCTATTTTCAAGAAGGAGGTGGCATTTCGCAAGATTAGAACCCGCACTGGCAGTGATATTCTCAGATGGGGAAACTCCATAAAGGGCTCTTTCTCTACAAAGGAAGCCTACTTTCTCACCTCAGAGCAGCTTGATATTGACTCAACCCCGGACTGGAGAATAATCTGGGAAAGGAACTGGTGGCCTAAAGTTTCATATTCATTTGGCTGGCTTCAAAAAACAAAATCCTCACCTGGGACCGAATTCAAAAGAAAGGTTTTATAGGACCCTCGAGATGCTGCCTGTGTAAATTGGAGGAAGAAACCAGAGACCATCTGCTTCTCCACTGCCCCTTTGCTAAGTCCCTGTGGATAAGAGCCAAAAGAACCTTTGGGAAGTCTGAAAACGCTCTTGGTGTGTTCAAGGATGTTGTCTTTCAATGGAATACAGAAACATTTCAATGTCAAGTTGTTCGGCGCGCCTGGGACCTCATCTCTGGATTCTCCCTCTGGATGATTTGGAAGGAGAGGAACCGCAGGATATTTCAAAACTCTGCCATGGAATCGGAAGCCGTTTGGGGAAAATCTATTCAGCTCCTCCGTGAAACAATCCTTGCTGATAAATGGGATGGAGAAGATTGGAAAGCCAATCCGATGGAAGAAGAAATCTTGAATCGACTAAATTTAAAATTTGAAATGGTGTTTCATAAGCAAAATTTCCCCCATACGATGAGAAATAACAGCCCGGATAAATTCTATTATCCGAAAGATAATTTCATAAAATTGAATTTTGATGGCGCCTCAAAAGGGAATCCGGGCGACGCTGGCTTCGGAGGTATTTTCAGAGACAGTAATAACCAGGTTCGTTGGATTTATGCTGAATGGGGGGGGAAAATGACTAACAATGAAGCAGAATTTTGGGCTCTGCACCAAGGTCTTCAAATTGCGGTCAGAAATGGTTATTCCAACCTGGAAATCACGGGAGATTCTCAAATTGCGGTAGAAATGTTGAAAAAACTCTGCAATGGTAGGAATTGGGACAAAGTTTCGAACAGTTGGCGTTCAGCAGGGATTGTTCAAGAAATAGCTGGTCTCTTACCTCGCATTGAGTATGCAGTGATCAGTCATGTGAGGCGTAAAGGGAACCAGGCTGCAGACTACCTGGCGAATTGGGGATGCAGAGGCCATGGTAGCTCGGTGGATACCCAATGGAGAGAGGTAAGCGGGCGTCAGGAGTGGTCTGACCTAGCGTCCATCATTAAAGCGGATCATGACCAAGCTTCAGTTAGCGAAGTGGAGAATGATGAGGTGGAAGGCCGGAGGGACATGCTGCGTCTCCCCCATGAAGGTTAATAATGATCAGGAACGCTGGAAGAAGGATACCGCTCGTGCGGAACCTTGGGAAAAGACACAAGCTAGGTCAGATGGCTAGGGATCGTCAGGAAACTCAGAGCGATGCGATAGGCAACAGACGTGGGCGATCTCATCAACTAGACACGAGATCTGAGGAGAATTCTCGGCCTTTCCTCAACTCAATGGTGGCACGAATTTGGTGAAGTAAGGGAGAGTACATGTCAGAGAATGAAATTAGTAATAGGATTAAAAGGACGGTGGTAGGGAACTGCCATGCTTTAGGAAACAACTGGCAAGATTTGGTCAGAAGGATGGATAGCTGGTATTGGAGCTCGGTCTCCTTAAATACCCGTTCGCATTGCCCTCACCACCAGATCATTTCCATTTACAACACCAATGCGGAAGGCGCTCCTTGTTCCTTGGCGATTCCCTGTGTGCATTCTGTGCAACATTCGGTGCGAGTCAAAATGGAAACGAGGAAGAGAGCCAGACTTGGCAGAGAGGAGGAAGGGGCGCGGTCCAGAGTGACTGCAACGAAGGACAAGGGCATTGCGAAGGAGGAAATTATGGAAGATGTTTTGGAGGTCCCGGACACCTCTGTTGAAGCCGACAGTGACAGTCCGGGTATGAATGCAGACGAGTGGGAAAGGTATGCTATGGGGGTTAGTCATAGGAGCCGTCGTGGTCGAAGAATCCCGACGCGTGGTCGTCGCAGGCAAGTTAATCTGGAAAATTGCGGGCATGCTCCCTTTGGTGGTTCGGACCCCAGTCCGGGCAATTCTCGTGGCAGGAATAAGGATAATCCAGAGTCCAGCAGGCGTCCTGACAGAAAAGCCAGACGAACTGTGGAACATAAGATTCAGCGCGCCGAAAGGGCCTACATGCAGAACACTAGCCTGAGGATCCGTCGTATTATTCAGAATATGGAGGACGAGGCGATTCAGGCTCAATCGGAGTCGGAAATGGAAGATTGGGAGGTGCTGGTTCAGGACCCTGGAAACACAAGAGGAAGGATGACTTTGTTCAAGCAGTCCCTTCATATATACTGGGTTATGAAAAGGTTGCTGGCCAAAGCCTTAGAGCAGGTGGCATTAGAAATCGCGGAAATGACTCAGGAAATTCCGAATCTGCGTCGTGATCTTCGAGTTCTGCAAATCTCTATGGACATGCAAGGGAAGCAGATGGAAGAGATTCATCAGATGCTTCAGGCCAGTCTTCAGAAGAGTTCCAGGGAGGATTCACCCATCTTGGCAAATTCTGTTGGGTAACTCTGGTCCTTGTCTTCTAGATGTCGATTCTGCGATTTTTAGATATTTAGACAGCTTTTTCCTTTGACAGTGACTAGTTTTTTCATGACTTACTACACTAGTAGATTTGGAATGGACTGTAAGGTTTATCTAGCTAGGAAAAAGAGGCTCAGGGACTATTTTTTCTGGTATGGTGTGAAAAAACTTTCGGTGGCACCTATGCCCGGTTTCCCCTTGGTGGGCGGGTTGTAGGTCCACTAATTTTGCTGTAATTTTTCTGATATATTAATAGAAAACAGAGAAGCTCCATCTTTACCTACAAAAAAAAAAGAAGTAAAAATCAACACATTCAGAAACATTTCATCACAATTATCACTCTGCAACAC
>APFE031532837.1:0-13324 GCA_000404065.3 Pinus taeda
ATGGGTACATGTGCATTGTAATGTTAAGTCATGTCAAGTGTAAGTCAAGTGTCAATAGTTTGATGTAACAGTCATAGAGTAGGTGAAGAGTCGTGAAGGTAGTTGAACTGTCACAAAGGGGAATGTCAAGGGTCACCCCACCCTTTGCTATAAATAGTCCCTCATAACTCATTGTATAGGATTTTGGTCAGCCAAGCTTCCGATAAGACTATCTTGGAGAGAGCTTGGACAGTATTGTAACGCACCTTGGCTTCTCCACTACATGGAGCTAGTACATGTCTTTGGATTAGTAGGCAGATGTGCCTCTAACGTTCCATTATTAGAGCTAGTGGTTAAACATGGATGTATTGGATGGCTGGAACTTACACTTCTTTATATAATAAGATCCATCATGTTTCATGCATATGTTGTATTGTATTCTAGCTATCTTGTTTACTCTAAATGGAATATGTATTTTCTTTCTTATGCATGCATGTATGGACTATTTTGTATGAGTATGTATGAATATTTCTGAAATGTGTCATTGGTTTAACCATCACTTTGGATTGCCAGCTAACTTTCTTTCCAACATGTGATGTATCTTCACTCGTGTGTTCCCTTCCCATTTGAGTAATATTACAGCTTTCCAAGGGGTGCACCCATCTCAACCCACATGAGCTAGAACCTCTCATGCACCTTCCTTGACTCACTACAGTTGTCACACCCTTGCTACCAACAAAGTTATCTTACTTTCCTCTGTCTGAAATTGTGGTCAAGGCATTAACATACGACCCACTACTGGGACTCCACCAAATGGTCTGAGGTTTAATTGGGACTTCTTATCAGGGAGATCCCCTTGACATGTTGACGGGTCTAGCACTGTTAACATTTCTAGTGCTAGAAGGAGAGACAGATGACAAGTTGTGTCCTCTCATCCAGTTCTCAAACTTTGCATATCTTTCATGGATTCTTGCACTCTTCTCCCTCCGTGATGTTTTTCGAATCATGAAGATGTCACCATCACGAGAGAGTTTATCGATCACTTGTCCTTTTACACGTATGATGGTGAAGGCAAAGTGGCATGACCTGAGTACTTACATGACTTTCTTTCCATTCTTCATGAGGAAGATGGGTGTTTTGATGAACAAGCCAACTTGCTGCTTGCATACACACTTCGCGAATCCCCATTTCGATGGTTGTGCAACCTACTGGCTAACAGCGTGCACTCACTTGAGCACTTCTTTGATCTCATTGAAGACACTTTTTATCATTTTGATCCAAACCATCTTGACCGAAAATTATTAGAGAAATGGAAGGCTCTGCATGAATCAAATATGGATTTTTGGCAGTGCTTCTGTGACTTGCAATTTCAAGCTCCAAGGAGCCAGATAAAATTTGCCTATCTTTGGGACCAATTTGAGTATTGCCTTAAGAAATATTCCCGTTACAAGAAGAAGCTTGAGATCAAGCCTCGCTCAACATTCTTCACTGATGAAGCTACGTAATCTCATGTGGATGCGGTCACTGTCTCAACTGACTGTCCGCCATCTCCTCATTCAACAACTCCACCACTGCTAAGTGATGTTGAGGATCATGCTCACACACTTGTTCAGCTTGCACATCCTCCCAACATTACTTCAATCAATTTTCACGCAATGTTGGTTATGATTCCTTCGAGTTCCCATATGCATTCTGTTCCACGACCTCTGTCTTCACACTCAGTTGTTCCTCCAGATGATTTTGTCTTGTGTTCTTCCATTCCAGACTCTTCACTTGTTGTGAAAGAGGAACAAGCCAATGAAGGAGTTGGTCTTGCAAAACCAACATGCATTGTCATTCATGAAGAGTATGAGTGGGAGCTTGAGCATCAACACTCGGTAAAGGATGACTCCCTTCCATCCGAGCCCCCTCCATTCTTTCCCAACATCTTTGGTGAACCTGCCATCCATGATTTTGAATGTGTGTCTTCATCCACAGATGCACCCATTGTTGATCACTCGCAAGACTCATTGGATGTTGGTCCATCATTTGACAACAGAGAGGACAAGTTATTCATTGAAAACCCACTTGATATTTCAACTGTCTTTTCCAGAAACATAGACGATGAGTTTGTCTGCTTTTCATCTACCCCTCTATTTGATTCATCTGATCATGAGGATGTCAATGAAATCATTGATTTTCCTGATCGTGGCTATCGTGATCCATTTGTTTCCATATTCGATCACGATCATAACTCTATCACAATTGATCTTTCGAAGCCACCGGTTTATGATGATCTATCTGACGATGAAGTTGAAGCACCCAAGACTATCAAGGCACTTCAGCCCGAGCTGATGGTTATGTCAAGTCGTCACTCTCTTGGGGTTAGTCTCACTTTCGATCAAGAAACCATTCAATCACCCAAGGCTCCTCATCACTCATATGTATGCATTGAAGATCAATCTCATGAATAGATCATACTTCCTCCATTTGAACTGCACAACCCCATCGCTCATGCATTGGAGGAATCTTACATTGCAAGCACTCGATCATGATGCAAGTCATCTTTGTTTCTTTAATTTTCTTGCATGTCACAGTCATGAATGTGCTTATGCTTCAAAGAAGCATGCAATGTCACACAACACTTGATAAGTCCATGAACTGCTCGTCATGCACTTGTACTCACTTATGTCCAGTGGGCACTTTGAAACACGAAGTGTTGTTGTCTTCATTGCTATATCTTTCTTGCTTGTTGGTTCGCACAACTAGGTTGCTCGTGGACCAAGCCTTCACCAACATGGGCCAACCGATGCACTAGTAGCTGCATTGGAAATATCACTTCACTTGATCAGGCCCATGCACCGTTAGTGTAGGAGTAGGAGTAGTGTTTGCTTTCAGTTGTTTGCTTACATGCTTGTTTGCTTACTTGCTTTGTTTGTTTGTTTGTTTGCTTCCTTTTTTCATTACCTACTTTCCTTTTTCTTTTTCTTCTGCTCTTGCTTTGCTTTTTTGTTTGTTAGTTCCCTTGTTTTGTTCGTAGGTTAGTTTCGCATGAATCATGTATGACTCTTGAAATGAGATGGGTGAAGTACAAGAGGGCTTGTACAACTATCACTACTTAGTTATCTGTCATCTTGCCTCTATATGAAGAACTTGTTACTTTTAGTTCGTGATACATCGAAGGAAAATACGTACTATTTGAATTGAACCTTGGTGAAAACACGATGCTTGCATGCTAACTAGTGTCACCTTCTCTAGTCAGTTGTTTTTGGGTTAGCCCTTGTCAGCTCAGTCAAGTAGAGTAAGGTGAGGGGGAAAACCTTAATAGGAATGTTAGAGATACAATAAACTAATTCTCTGCTGGAACAACCTCTTCTGCTCTCAATAAGTCGGAATCCCTCTTCCTCCTCTGAAATGAATAAGTGCTATGCACAGTTGAATAATGAAAAATGAAAAACTCAAAACTCAAAAAAATTCAAAATGAAAATGAATGAGGTGAAAGAAGAGAAAGGCTTCCTGTGCAGAGAGGTGATGCAAGTAACTCTGCCGGGGTACTTACCAGGCTTGCTCGCAGCGGAGCCATGCTTGTGTTCCTATGTGACTTCGCCGGGGTATTGTCCAGGCTTGCTAGCAGCAGAGCAACACTAGAGATGAAACTAAGACTTTGATGACTATATTGCTTGTGCACCAATATACCCCTCAACCCCAATCAAAACAAATGTGTTTCCTTGGCTTGGAATGTGTGTCAATCGACCAAGATCTTGGCAGATGCTACATCTTACAATCAAGCTAGTGTGAAACCAAGATGAGCTGAGAACTGAACAATACTTCAGGAGGTGTTAGACTTGCTTTTCATGAACAAGGTTCATTTAGAGAGTTGGATTTCTACCAGTGTGTCGCCAAGTGTTGTAGTGGCTACAACCACCCTCCAAAATTTTTCCTTAGCATCGTTTTAGAGCCTCCCTACCAACCTTTCACAACACCTTATCTTTCTTTGTCAAGTACAAAAGCTTCAGTGTTTTGCTTGCACAAAGGTAGCCTGTCGATCACATCTTGATGCCTTCCCCTCAAAGGCTGATCACCCAGACTTGGTCCAGCTACAGGCTAAGAAACTCCCCCAAGAAATTGCGTGTTTCTGGAGGGAAACTAGACTTCCCTCCAGAAATTGCGCAATCCTTTCTGGAAGCCTGCTGCACTCCAGAATTGTGCAATTCTGCCAATCAACACTTACAATGAAAATTGAACAATTTTTCCCAGCAGGGCTGCTCAGCCTAGAATTTTCACAAATCTGGGCATCAGTTACCTGCTTCGCCCAGAAATTGTGCAAATCTCCTGGGCAGCTAGCCTAGCTCCTAGCCAGAAATGTGCATTTCCTTCAAGCAGTTGAGTAGTTGCATGCATGAGTAGTTTGGTTGACCAGTTCCACCTAGGACCGAGGAAACTTGACTTGCATGCATGGCTTGATTTTTCCCGGAATAGAAAAAGGCAACATGCAAAAGGAATCCCATGATTCAAGGAGCTATTTTTAGCAGCAGGAGGTTACATGCAAAGTTGTTTCAGAAACTTTCCTCCAATTGTCGCTTTTTCCTAGATTTGTGGCATGCGTGTCATGAGCTCAAAACTTATTTATTCGATGCATCAGAAATCATTCTTTCACATCGATCTTGGAGCTCTGGAAGTCCACAGCACATCGAAGACTCTTCGACACATCCGGCTCAGCTATTCATGGGTAAGTGGCCTCAACTTGTCTTTTTCAACATTTCTGTTGCTTCTTGTGTATTCGCTTGTGTGGGTATTGTTTTCTTGATTTCTTTGAACACTTGATGTCATTTACATGTACACTATCTTTTCCTAGCTCTATTTAATTTTTCATTTCTATCTCACTTTTGTCGCATGCATGAAACTGGTTTGCACAAACAGTCGTCGATTCAATGACTTGCTTCACCTACATGCATGTTGATATGTTTACTGAATCATTCATTCATGTTTGCATGCATTGTCAATCACTTCTGCTTTCACTTAGTTTCGCCATGCATTCACTGTCACATTTTCTTTTAGTTGCTCATTAGCGAGTCGACCAACCTTGGCCCGGACTCTGCCTTCACTAAGACAACATTATGAAATCTGGGGAAGGAAGGCTCTGCCTTCCTCTTCAGAAATGTGCATTTCTACCTAGCATTGTCCTCCAGGACTATTTTGTGAATTTCTAAGGGACAGTGACTATTGGCCAAAAAAATTATACAATGAAGTCCCTAAGCCTACAGTCACTCCTAGTTGAAATTGTGCATTGTGTAATCCTAGTAGCCAACAACTAGTCTGGATTGCGTATTGCGCAAATCCAGTAGCTAGTCTTGCCTCCTAGATAGCCTAGACTTCCTTTTCTGCAGTTCTGGCAGCCAGTCACCCAACCTCTGAGAAGAAATTACGCAATCTTGCCCATTAACTTTCCAGGTATGTGTTGTGTCATTCCCCGAATTTGCTTTGGTTTTCACTGACATATTTCTTGCCATGCATGTTGCTTGTCTCCAGACCTTTCAGGTGTTCATATGCCTCTAAGTAGTACCAGATCAATGGCCTCCAAGAGAGCGAGAAAAGAGGACACTAATGGAAATGCAGTTGGAGTAGCAGTTGAGTGAGTGTCCTCTAGTCTACTGATCTATGACGATACAAAATTGTATCTAGACAGGGAAATCAAGCTGAAGTGACAAGAGGTCAATGAAAAATTTGTAGGCACTTTTGAGGAAGGCGTCGAAGACCGTCAAGTGTACATGAACATTCACAAGTCCGGATTGTACCAAACTGAATGCAGATACCCCGCGTTCCCATGCCCGGACATGATACACTGGATTATCTCTCACATTGATCCTAAGACGATGACTTTGAGCAGCGTTAGTGGGACGAAGCTTGCAACCTTCTGGGAACGAGATTACGATGAGATGTATCATATATTAGAGCCCATGACTATCATGAAGACTCCATTTAGCTTACCACATAGGAGTGCTAACTCTAGAGACATTATGAAGAAATGGGTAAAGAAGAGGGCTCGATTCAGGTTAACACCCAACAAGATCTACAAGATAAATATACTGAGGAATGTGTACCAATAATTGGTCAAATTTGCTTGTCGACTCTATGGCCAAGAAAGCACAGAAACCTTCCCATAGAGTTGGTTGATTGCAATGGATGAAGTGGCTAAATAAGGAAAACCATGTAAATGGTCTGGCATATTGGCTCATCAGCTCAAGGAACAAGTAACGAAGGCTCAACAGTCACCCGGAGGTATGCATGCAAATATTTACATGTCCTACTACATCGTAGATGCAGTCTGTGCCCGACAAGTGTTCCTGGGATTGTATTGGGCATGGTCACTGATGGAGACTACTATGAACACGTATTTCAAGTTGTTGTCCAAATGCAACTTCAGAGGAGTAATCACATGGTTGTCCGATCATTTTTTCACCCCAGTGTACAAGATGATATTCAAACAGGATCTATCCTGCATGTTGAAGGAAGCAATGGAGGCATTGATAAGCATTGCTGATTGGTATGCCTCACCGTCCATCACCTTCATCTGAATGTTCAGCGCGAAGAAGACTTCGCATGTTCTACTAAAGTTTTCCTTGGACATACTTGTCA
Source organism: Pinus taeda (assembly GCA_000404065.3). Taxonomy (NCBI): domain Eukaryota; kingdom Viridiplantae; phylum Streptophyta; class Pinopsida; order Pinales; family Pinaceae; genus Pinus; species Pinus taeda. Next base: position 6,595 of record APFE031532837.1, read on the forward strand.
TGCAGGAAGTAGCAGATCACATCTCGACAGGATTGACAACTAGACTGCATCGAAAGAAGAAGGAACCTTGGCCCGCTCTTCCATTTCGGATTGTGTTATATGAGATCCATAGTATCAAGAAAGCGTATGTCGAAGTAGAATAGATGAAGAAGTACCCACTCGACCTCCGAAGATACAATCCATATGAACCACATTTCATTGTGGAAGATCACTGCACAAGAGTTTAGTTCAACTGGATCCACGAGAAGTTTCATTGGGCCAAGGAGGACCCATGGAGATATTTCTACAATTTCTCCAGACCCAATGAACAGGTCGGATTCGTTGTGGAGTGGTTAGGGATGCAACATGAAGCAAAATCACAGAGAGCACCAGTAGTAGTAGTAGTGATGCAGGAGCATGAGGCTTAAAGAAAAAAGGCTTCATTTTATTCCAAAAATCCAAAAGAAATTTACAAGCAAAGGAGTGGGATCCTTTAGCTGTCAATTTACAAAGTTTTCTAGATAGGCATTGAGCTAAAATATAGGTATTTGAATAATTTTGTAGTTAATCCAAGTAGTTTAGACTTAGTTGAGATTCTCGACGAGAATATCAAGCAGTTTGGGTATTTATCTAGGATTAGATTCGATCCACGGATTGAGGATCAAATTGTTGGATGTAAAGTATTTATGTAAGTTTTGAACTATTGTGAGAGGATTTGGTTGGATTTTGGTTATGGGGAATTAGACTGTAAAAGAATTGGCATATCTCTATATCTCTATGTACCTTATGCATGAAAGGTTAAATCCCGAAGGTTTAGATTCCTTCAAAATATCTCTGTGTATTGTTAATTTCCAGTTTGGCCTTTAGAATTTGAGGCTGATAATGTAACTTTGTGTTATCACGATTAAAACTCTATTCTCTATATGTTTGGATAATTGGGATATGTTTAACACAATCTAAACTTGGCGGGAGGCCAATACTTGGAGAAACAAAGGAAACACCCGATAAAAGCTAAGAGAGCCTAAAAAAGGAGCCTAGAACCGTCCAACTGACAGAACTGTTAGATCTACCACCATCGCATGATTGAAAAGCGTAGGCATTAAACAGAAGAGTAGTTTTCCAAGGGTGGTAAGTGGATTCTCGCATAGGCTCAAAACTGGGAGCGGTTTCCAGAAAACGGATCCGATGAAGTTATGAACCGAGATTTAATTGAGTTGAAGTCTGGAGATGATCAGGTCGTCCGTTTAAAAGTGATTGGACGCATATCGCGTGGTTTTATTGCACGGGACTTAATTCTAAATTGGATGTGATGAAGGTTTATTCAACAGGCTTAAACCCTCATTGAATTCCGGCGATCGGGACCGTTCATTGGTTCGTGATCAGATGATGATCGCGTGGAGAAATGTGTGCTAGTTAACAGCCTGAGCGAACCTGAGAAATTATAATCTAGAGCATTGTTTTCTTTCGGTTCCGGGTAAGTGAAGTTCTGCTATTTTCTAGGTAAAAGTAGTAATTCGCCTATTTTAGTGAATATGTAAGTTTGGAGGCGGATGACTGAAACTCCAAGGGAAATAAAAGAAGAAATTCCACCTACGCTTGAGGAGATCATTTCAGGATTTGAACAATTATCCCTTACACCTGCAACAAGACACCATTTGTGGTATCAGAGTAGCCTACTGACACTGAAAAAGATCTCAAGGATTAGAAAAATAAATCCCACATGGATTTCAGAGTTGGAGGAAGAGGTGGTGGTCAAAGAAGAGGAAGACCAGTTGCAAATGCTGAAGTGTTAGAAGCTATGCAATAGATGCAAGCTAGATTGGAAGAAATGGAAATGGGAAGAGATGCAGATGCTGGAGATGTCAGTGAACCTGAAGTTGGAGCTACAAAAGATGAGGAAGCTGCAGATGTAACTCCTGAAATGATATTCTTTAAGTCAGTATTGAGATCCACATCTAAGCCCAGACTTGAAGTTTCAATTTATACAGGAAGCTTGAGCCCTGAAGAATTGATAGACTGGATTAATGACATGGAGAAATTCTTTCACTATGAATAAACAGAAGAAGGAAAGAAGGTGAAGTTTGCTTTCACAAAATTGAAAGGACATGCAACGCTTTGGTGGGATGGAGTGCAAGCAGGAAGAAGAAGACTTGGTAAATATCCAATTAAGAATTGGAACATAATGGTGGCAAAGTTTAAAAGTAAGTTTTTACCAACTGATTATCAACAAACATTATTTAGAAAGATGCAGAATCTTAGACAAAGGTCTATGACAGTAAAGGAATACACAGAGGAATTCTATAAAGTGAGTATAAGAACAGGACAAACCCAAGATACAAATGAGAAGGTTGCAAGATATGTGAATGGTCTCAGAATGGAGATCCAAGACGAGATAAGTGTATTGTCTCCTAAAACAATAGAAGAGGCTTATCAGATGGTATTGAAAGCTAAAGAAAAACTCATGAGGAAGCAGTCTACTAGAAACAGAGGTACTTTCCGAGGAAGGGGAAGTCAAGGTGGTAGAGGAAGGTCTACTACACCTAGAGATGGAGCTAGAAGTAGCTCAAGTCAGCATGCACACATAGGAGGTGATGCAAGTGGTAGAGGGATTTTCTCTTGAGGAAGAAGAGGCAGAGGAAGAGAAGTTAGATGTTACAGATGTAACAAGCTAGGACACAGAGCCTATGAGTTCCCAGAAAACATAGGAATGAATCAAAGGAATGCAGTTATTGCTAAAACTGAAGAGGAGGCAGCAAAGGTAATAGAAGAAGAAAATGTACCAGAGAAAGGAAAGTCTTTAGTAGTTAATAAAGTTTTACTAAAGCCAGCTAAGGAAACTGTTGAACCAACACAGAGAAAAACTTTGTTTAGGACTGTGTGCAAGGTTCAAGGGAAGTGTTGTCAGATGATAATTAACAGTGGTAGTACAGATAATTTGGTCTCCACAAAAGTGGTGGAGAAATTGAAATTGAAGACAAAGAAACACCCAACACCTTACAAGGTGTCATGGTTTCAAAATGGATATCAATTGATAGTGAATGAGCAGTGTAAAGTGGAGTTGCAGATGGCCAAATATAGAGATAAAATTCTATGTGATGTGATGCCAATGGATGTGTGCGACATATTGTTGGGAAGGCCTTGGCAATATGACAAAGGAGCTATGCATGATGGAAAGAAGAACACATATAAATTTAGAAAAGATGGTGTCAATCATACATTGCTGCCTATGGAAAAAGAGGATGTATCGAAGAAACCTGATCCAAAGGCCCTTTTGCTGAGTGGAAAGGAGTACTTGCAATAGATGGAAGAAGATGAGGTAAGTTTTGCATTGGTTTGCAAACCCAAGGTAATAATTACTTCCACAAAGGTTTATGATTTACCAATTGAAATTCAAGAGATGCTGGACAGTTATTGTGATATCATTGTAGATGATTTGCCTAATGAGTTACCACCCATTAGAAAAATTAGCCATCATATAGATTTGATTCCAAGAGCAAATCTACCTAATAAAGCAGCTTATAGGATGACTCCCACAGAGAATGAAGAAATTAGGAAATAGGTTAAGGAACTGTTAGACAAGGTACTGATTATAGAGACTTTGAGTCCTTATGTAGTGCCAATATTGTTGAGCCCAAAGAAAGATGGACGCTGGAGAATGTGCGCTGATTCAAGAGAAATCAATAAGATAATAATCAGGTACAGATTTCCTTTACCTAGAATTGAAGATTTGATGGATTGTTTGAGTGGAGCAAGATATTTTACAAAGTTAGATTTAAAAAGTGGTTATCATCAAATCAGAATTAGAGAAGGGGATGAGTGGAAAACTTATTTTAGGACAAATGAAGGATTGTATGAATGGATGGTAATGCCTTTTGGGTTGTCAAATGCTTAGAGTACATTTATGAGACTCATGAATGAAGTTTTGAAAGAATTTATAGGTAAATTTGTAATAGTATATCTGGATGATATATTAGTTTACAAATCAAAAGAGGAACATGTGAGACATCTGAATTATGTCTTACAGAAGCTACAATAAGAGAAATTACTGTTAAATTTAAATAAATGTTTATTCATGAAGGAGGAGTTGGTGCATTTGGGTTTTGTTGTTTCTGCTAAGGGATTAAAGATGGATCTTGAGAAGATCAAGGCAATCATGGAGTGGCCTTCACCAAAATGTGTCTTTGAGGTAAGAAGTTTTCACGTTTTGCTATTTTTATAGGAAATTCATAAGGAATTTTAGTAAGATCAATGCTTCTATTATTGATACTATAAAGAAGGACATACTGACCATTTAAATGGACTGTTGAAGCAGAAAGGAACTTCCAGCTGTTGAAGAGAAAGATTACTGAGAAACCTATTTTTATTTTTCCTAATTTTAATAAACCTTTTCAAGTGAAGTGTGATGCCAACAGAGAAGCCATTGAAGCTGGTTTAAGTTAGGAGGACAGACCTGTACCTTATTTTAGTGAAAAGTTGAATGAGTCAAAGAAGAAATATTCTTCTTATGACAAGGAGTTTTATGCATTGGTGCAGCCTTTGAAGAAGTGGAGACATTACTTGATGTCTAAGGAGTTCATATTGTATTCAGATAACCATGCATTACAATACATTATGAAACAACCAAATCTTAACCAGAAGCATGCAAAATGGGTAGAATACCTTCAAAGTTTTAATTTTGTGTTAAAACATATAACTGGTCAATTAAACAAAGTAGCAGATGCCTTAAGTAGAAAAATCATTTTGGTGCAACAAAGTCAAATTCAAGTGTTGGGGTTTGATTTTCTTAAGGAATTATATGAGAAAGATCTAGATTTTAAAGAGGCGCTTGAAGCTTGTAGAAATCTTGTTTTGTTAGATAGAAGTAAGTGGCTGGATTATTTCATGCAAGAAGGATTGTTAATTAAAAGGAATCAGCTGTGCATACCAAATTGTTCTATGAGAGAAAATTTGATCAAGGAAAAACATAGTGGTGGACTTGGAGGAAATTTTGGTGAAGACAAGACTTATGAGCAGTTGAACCGGTTTTATTTCTGGCCAAAAATGAGAGCTGAAGTAGAAAAGTATGTGAATAATTGTAAAGTTTGTCAGTATGCAAAAGGAAGGAGCCAAAACATAGGTTTGTATGTTCCATTACCTATTCCAAATAGGCCTTGGGATATGGTAAGTATGGACTTTGTTTTGGGTTTTCCAAAAACTCAAAGGGGACATGATTCAATTTACGTAGTAATTGACATATTTTCAAAAATGGCACATTTTATTCCATGTTATAAAACCAGTGATGCTACTCATGTTGCTAACTTGTTTTTTAAGGAAATTGTAAGGTTGCATGGGTTACTTAAGAGCATTGTTTCAAAAAGAGATACCAACTTTGTTGGTCATTTCTGGAGGACTTTATGGAAGAAACTTGGTAGTAAACTAAGTTTCAGTTCTGCATATCATCCTTAGATTGATGGGCAGACTGAAGATGTGAACATAAGCTTGGGTAATCTTCTGAGAAGCCTTGCAGGTGAACATCCAAAACAGTGGGATCAAGTTTTGGCACGGGCTGAGTATGCTTATAATGATTCTCCTAATAGGAGTACAGGGCAGAGTCCATTCCATTTAGTTTATGGAATGCACCCAAGAGGAGTGTCTGAATTGAGAGATTTGGGTAAAGTTGAAATGAGGAGTGCTCTACGAGAAGATTTTTCTTCAAAGATTCAAGCAGTTCATGAACAGGTAAAACAACAACTACAGGACAACAACACAAAGTACAAGAACAAAGCAGATTTGAAGAAGAGAGAAGTAAATTTTGAGGTTGGAGATTTGGTTTTGGCACACCTAAGGAAGGAAAGATTTCCAAAAATGGAGTATAACAAATTAAAATTCAAGAAGATTGGACCATGCAGAGTTTTAAGGAAATTTTCTGCAAATGCAAATGAAATTGAGTTACCCCCTGGTATTGGAATATCTCCAATTTTCAATGTTGTTGATTTGTACAGGTATGAAAAGAGACAGATAGATGACACAAAAGATGACAAGGAAGAACAAGAGGTGGATTGGTTAAAACAGTTACCTACAACAAAGACATTGCAACCAAAGAAGATATTGGATAAAAGAGTGTTTAAGAAAACAAGCGGACAAGAGTATTTTCAGTACTTGGTCAAGTGGAAAGATCAACCAATTGTTGATGCTACCTGGGTGACAGAAACCATCCTACAGAAGTTGGGTCGTTCTGTAGAAGAGCTCATGGACAGGAGCCTGTGAAGAATTTTGTCCTCAAGAGTCTGATGCAGGAGCATGAGGCTTAAAGACAAAAGGCTTCATTTTATTCCAAAAATCCAAAAAACGTTTACAAGCAAAGGAGTGGGATCCTTTAGCTGTCAATTTACAAAGTTTTCTAGATAGGAATTGAGCTAAAATATAGGTATTTGAATGATTTTGTAATTAATCCAAGTAGTTTAGACTTAGTTGAGATTATCGAAGATAATATCAAGCAGTTTAGGTATTTATCTAGGATTAGATAGATTTGATCCATGAATTGAGGATCGGATTGTTGGATGTAAAGTATTTATGTAAGTTTTGAACTATTGTGAGAGGATTTGGTTGGATTTTGGTTATGGGGAATTAGACTGTAAAAGAATTGGCATATCTCTATATCTCTATGTACCTTATGCATGAAAGGTTAAATCCCGAAGGTTTAGATTCCTTCAAAATATCTCTGTGTATTGTTAATTTCCAGTTTGGCCTTTAGAATTTGAGGCTGATAATG
>APFE031532847.1:0-12156 GCA_000404065.3 Pinus taeda
ATCCTGCTGAGCATGCTTGCAGAGCTACAAGCAAAGCTTCAGTTGGTGGCTAGCGAGAAAGGGTTGCTGAGCGAGACGAATAAAGACCTAGAGACGGAGGCGAAGCCTTGGAAGGCTGAATGCAAAGAAATCATATTGGAACCTGGAGCAATCATAGAAACAAGAACCCGACAGCTACGAAATCGATCAATTTCAGAGTATCTCATCAAGTGGAAGAACTTACCAGCTGAAGTTTCCACATGGGAGGACAATAATTTTACACGGAAGCATCAAGAACTACTCAAGCGTTGAGGACAACGCTTTTTGAAGGAGAGGGGCATGTTAGGCCCCTATACTACTAGAGTAACCCCTTATTGTTATGAGTACAACCCACTTATTATATTGATGTACCCATGTAGCACCCATATTGTTACTATTGTGCCCCATAGAAGCCCACTATTGTTATTATTGTGCCCTTACATTATTATTGTTATGTCGGCTCGGATTATGTTATGACCCCTTAGACTCCTATATATAGAAAGGAGGTGTTTTCATTGGTATCATCCAAGAATTGTTCATTTATGTAATGTAAAGGAGGTTGTCCCGTCGAAGACGCTGAATTCTAAGGCGTTGATCTATCTTTTCTATCTTTTCTATCTTTTTTGAGCTGGTTTCATAACATTGAGTCAGCAAGAAGCATTTGAAGACACTGATGCAATATTAAAGCAATTAATGCTAGTTTTGCCAATTTTCTCAGGTAAAAATTTTAAGCTTTGGGCAATTAAAATGGAAGGATTGCTTGGTTCAATAGATTTATGGAAATTTGTCCAAGAAGCTTCTATGAATTTGGATGATAAGTATAGAAATGTAATAGCATTGTTTCTCATCATATCAGCTTTAGATGAAAATATTTTGTCAAATATTTTGTATGAATTTGGTGAAATATGTGATGCAATAATATTTTGGGATATTCTTGAAATGAAATACAGTATGGAGGATAGTGAGAAAGCTGAAATTGATGAAGGTGTTGTTGCTAAAAGTGTTTGTGTTGAAAGCATCATAGCTGGGATTCAGGGTGAAAGTATGTCCTTAACTAACAATAAAGTATGTGATATTAAGGAAATTTCGTGTGATGCAGAAACATATGAAGTCAAATTTGATGACAATTATGTATCCCATGATGATTGGTTCAATATGATGCATGAAAAGAATCTGAGTTGTTGTTTGGTGAGAAGAGTTGCCTACCTCCATACACAAATCAAATGCAGGACAACATGTTTGCAACAACAGAAATGACGAAAGAGGTTGAAGACATGAATCAACCAACAAAAAAAAATGAAAGAAGCAAAGCTCTTTCCAAAGAGCACGATGACAAAAATCAATATGGTTTTGAATCTAACGTTGTTTTTGAGTGTGCAGATATTGACAATCAGGAAGAAGCAACAAAACATGAATTAGATTACCTTGTTCGGGATCTTGCATTACATCCCAATCTGGAAAAGGTTGCTGATAAGGAGCAGAGGAATTCTTTTAGGAAAGCCAGAAAGGTGAAGCTGAAACTAAATCAGCAAAGAAAAAAGAACAAGCATGGAGCCTTTAATAAGAAGGAAAAAATGAAATGTTTTGTTGTAAGCCTAGCTAAGACTTAGACCAGTAGGCATATCAATTAAGAGTATGTTTGTTATATAGTTGGAATTAATGGGGAGTATTGGAAGGTATTAATTCCAACTACTCTCTATTAATGCAGTAGCTAGATTAATCTAGAGGAATACAACGAATGTTTAAAGTAGAGGTTCTAGAATTCAGTGAGTCATCAACTATAGTCGGCGTAGAGCAGCTACAGTCGACGGATTTAGGTAGATAATAAATAACTGTAGGTGAATCGCTGTAATGAGTTTTGTATAAATCTATGTGCCTTGTAATGTAATAAAAAAGTTCATTTTATGAGTCTTCCAGTTTCTAAGTTAAAAACCATACTTATAAAGAATGAGAGGCATCAGCTGCCAAATAATTCGCCAAAGTGAGCCTTTCTAAAACTTTTTTTCAAGGCATCCGCTGCCAAATAATCTGCCAAAATGAGACTTCCTAAAACTTTGTTTTTTAAGTAATTAATTTTTTTCAAGTAATTAAATAAGAATACAACTGTTTGTTTAAATAATTAATCCTCATAATAGGGCCACACGACAATAAAAACCATACTTAAAAAGAATGACAGGCATTGGCTCCAAATAATCCGTAAAAATGAGCCTTCCTAAAACTTTGTTTCAAGGCATCAACGGCCAAATAATCTGCCAAAATGAGCTTTCCTAAAACCTTTTTTCAAGTAATTAAATATTGTCCAATGATCTAAAATAAATATCCGGCAACAAATATATTTTCTATAAATAAAACAAAAAACTGGAAAACGACCATCACAAAGCAAAAAACATTTTTACAGAGTACGTTGCCCGGTTGATGCCCAAAAATATTCTATTTCAATTTATTATGAAATACCTGTTGGTGAAGCCATTAAAAATACCTTTTGCGACACCCTAAACGAAAGTTGACCTTGCAAGGCCAAACAAATAAAATATTGTTTATATTAGTGATAAAATTATATTTTTACCATATAAAACTGGTAAGAAAAATATATACAAGTCGAATTTCAATTTTAGTGCAACAATAACAAGTAAAGTAGAGGATATGACTTCTCCTCCATTTAGCTAAAGTAATGAGAATCTCTGAACCATGTTCCTGGGGATCAATCTCAACAACGAAATCATATTCGAATGGACAAAAAAACATATTCAACGAATTTGGACCACTAAAAAAATCCGTGTCTCAATCTGTCGATAAAAGTGGTTCAAAAATTCTCGGTCCCAATCAGCTAATTAATAAACGAGTCAATGAAAATTATCCACTTCAATAGCTAAATGAATAAAACTAACCATTAAAAAAATTCTCTATCTCAATGACGTAATCAAATCCGGCAGACCTGAAATTTTTTTATTATCCATCAACTCTGAAATGACATGTGCGTTAGCTAATATATTAAATTATGATCGAGATTTTCCTCAATGATTAGATGTTTGCATTCATAGAATTGGCACAGTAAATGGCTACGGCAAAAGATCCTGAATCCAGTGATGGTACCGCGCCAATAGTACAATTGGAGGATAGCATTTACGCAAATGAGAGAAAATTCGATCAAATCTGTTTGTTTTGGCAATGCCTCCCTTTATTGTAAATTTGTTAAAATCTAATTATTTTGGCGAGGTATTCCCCTTATTGCAAGCAATGTCAATCAATCCGATTAATTTGGCAAGGGTTTTCCATTCAGAAAATATTTGAACAACGTTAACGCCCTGGACGGTTGAAATTCCGGAACTCCGTGCACTGCTCCTCTTAACGGTGGCAAATGTCAAACCCTTGTAAATCAGAGTGTATCCGCCGACCTACACCATTAATGGGAATACAGATCAAATCGATATTATCATCAGGATTTTATCGGTAAAACTAATGTGGCTGATTTGATTCTTTTACCTCGTCGCCATTAACCCACGGGTACCATGGAGTCTGAATTGGAGGCTTGAGCTCATCAATGGAGAGTTCTATAGAGGTCACAGGGACCCTAGCATCTAGGTCTCCGCTGAAAATATGAAACGAAAAATCAGCGTTAATGAAACACTGGTATGATCGCTAATAATGCATGTAGTTATGTATCTGTGATATTAATAAATTGGCAATTGTAATTAAAATTCTCTTATATCATAACTGAAAACAAAATTGTGTGGCAATTGTAATTAAAATTGTCTTGTATCTATCACTGAAAACAAAATTGTTTTATTTCATACCTGAAAATAATTATCCGCAACCCACTTGCAATTAGTTGAGGATAAATTGGTAAGACTGTTGAAACAGAATCCGCCCAAGAATGAGATTAAGCCCATAGCTTCAATGTTGGCTTTTGATTGTCCTGGAATATGTTTCGGATTTGTAAAAATGTTCTGTTAATTTGCCCTTACCTTTGCCTTTCTGGATGCATTCACTATACGACATTTTGTGCCTTAAAATTGTTGAAGCCAACTCTGGAATGTAATATCCTAAAATCAATAATTAACCTTAGCAACTTCATGAAAAATTAATATATCCCTCTAAACTAGTGCCATTATTTTAACGGTAACAATCTGCAATTGCGCTCATCACAATTTTAATAATAACTATTCGAAACTAAAAACTTGTGCATCATAGATAGTTATTACAAATGACACTACCTGCATAACTTTCGCCTGCTATGGAGTTCTAGAATTTATACTGTTGAACCAGTTTACCAGGAAAGCATACGATTCTTCGTCTGGAATAGAACAAAAACCCAGTCAAAAAGTTTAGATTTCGCGGCATCGCTTAAGATTTCCCAGCATTGCTTAAACGCGTATTTTTTCTAGAAACCAAACAATTTGCAAGTTACTCGTTCGTTTATCACCAGTTTTCGTATAAGTGGTCTTTCAGAAAATAATAGGGGTGCGGATTTGTGTACGTCGAAATGGTTTCTCTAGTGGTTTCTCTTAAACTGTCAAAACTTTCTCGACTCTTTCATTCATGGTTTCTTTGTGCGGTTTAGATTTCTTAACATTCGCATTGTATTAAGAATTAACATTACCACCATTAGAAAAGAGCTCTGAAATCTACGGTCCTCGAAGTCAAGTCGTCAATAACTGAACCATAGTGATGCATCTCCTATCCGTCTTGCGTGACTACACAATCAAAGAGACGTGGAGAGCATCAATATTGTGGGAGAGCAACCGATTAGCTATCCAAAGTGAAACGCACGGAAAATAAACACGTTTGAATCCCCAGCGAAAGTAGTTTTCTGTATGCAACCGTCATGGCATTCAAATCAATGGATCATCTTAATTCAATTGTCTAACAAAATATCTAACGGTACCAATTATGACATAGAGGCATTTAGGATAGTTGATTTCAGAGGGAACGCCTTACGGCGTAATTACTATATGGTCACCCGAAAAACCAATTAATGGCCAAAGAAATATGACCAAAATGTTGGTTGTGGTATAAGATACTACAAATTAGCTACTAGTAGTCATATGTATGCAAATGTTAGTCATCATTTGAAACCCATTAATGACCAAAGAAGTATGACTAAATTTTTATCATCTTATAATATACTGTAAATTAGCTACAAATAGTCATATATATGCAAAATTTGTTTTTCATTTGTAATCACAAATATATCATTTGCAGTAGTCATTTATCTTTTTTTCGGTAATTTCATATTCATTATATAAATGACTAATTTAGTAGTTTATATTGATTTAATTTATTTTCATTAATAATTATTGTAAATGACTAATTTAGTTGTATATTAATTTTGTTTGTGTTCATAATTAATCAATATAAACTACTAATATAGTAGTTTTTGATTGATTTTATGTTCTCAATCTTAATCAACATAAATTACTTAGTGTGATTTTGCAACTAAATTAAAAATATGTTATACAATGTGCACTGATTCATCTAATATGAAAATACAAAGCTACATATGTTAATTACAATACTAAATAATATCAAGTGCAACTATAAATAATTTCAACCACATAAATTATATTATATGAAATGTCAAGTATTGCAAAATGAGTTTACAACTTAAGATTGGCTAGACTAGAATTTACACATGAAATGTTGTTTCAACACTACAAAAAATTTTCATTATGTTTCCGAAGAATTGCAAGTGGATTCACCAAATCTAAAGACTTTACCATCAATCTCTATGTGTGTGTCTTATGCAGGATATTGGCTTTAAGCATATCACTAGATTGGTTATCTTCTCTCTCTTTTTTCATTTTTTGCCCGAGTGTTATTGGTTTCCTCTTTCTTCAAATCTTGTTGCTGACCATCAATACTAAGTTCCTTTTCTAAAAACAAAACAAGATACAGTGCAGAGTGTAATACATGAAATATGATGAAGACTAGAATATAAACTAAATTAGATTATAAAAGATTTATATGACATATACCTCAACATCAACAATGTTGAAGTCATTTTCACCCATAAAAGAAAGAAGCTTGAACAAGATTTCTTTCGTTGAGAGATAGTGGCCACTATGTGGTTAGATGACTTGCATAAACAAAGAAAATAAAATGTCAATGTAGAAAATAGCACCTTAGTAACTTAGTATTCAACCTTCAGGGAAAGCTTAGGCACAATCATGTTAACTAAGTTACATTCTAAAAATATCGAGTTATAAATAACTTTTGAAAACAAATAATTTGAGGTGTGATGTCTAATCCTTGTTGTTTTATTTGCAACAACATCTCATTCTCCAATGCATGAACTTGGTCAAGTATATAAACAACATGTGCTCAAATAACAACATGAAAATAAACATTTCTAATAGTCATGAAAATATTTTGACACAAAACAACTAATAGAATTTCAATCAATATCGTGTAATACTAGTTTCATCATCAAGCTTTGGTTGTTGATTAAATTGACATGATACCAATTATTTCAATTTCATAATTAAAATACAAAGAAAAATAAAAAGTAATTCTTAAAATATAATCAAACAATAAAGAGAGGATATCATGGAATGGACATTGCAATTATAAAAAACTTGTTTACCTATCAATCAATGTATTGTTAGAAATTTCTAAAACTTTTTCTTGCCCAAAATAACAATCAGGTGAAAGAATGACGCCATTAAAAACATCGATCGACAACCTATCATCAAATCATTTTTAATTTTTCCACTTAAGAAATAGTTGAAACAATATATAGCATTGATCTCAAACAACTTACAAAAAAAATCCTTAGCGGCACAAACTCTCCCAATATTTGTATCAGAGCTTAGAAGAATTTTTTATACTCCTTTTAGGAATATCTACAATATGCCACTTTTCTTTAGTAAATTTCAACGACATATTACACTCTTTAAATGGAAACTCTGGTACAGTTTCAGTAAACAGACTGAGAAATTAAGAGTAAACTGTATATGGACACTAATACCATTGAACAAGCAATATGTTACCATATGAAGATTATTTTTAAGAACTTAAAGGAGGACCAAATACCATCCCAAGCGTGATTTAAGAGCCTTTTGAATATATCCATACTTCTTTCTCCCAGACCCTTTCAACATGTATTCAAAAGATCGAATAACAAAGTAACTTGTAGTTCCATCCATTGAATTAAAATAAGAAAGTGTTATTTTTAGCTTCTTGCTTTTGGGAGTGTTTCTCTTACATTGCCCCTATTTTTGAGTGTGTCATCCCGTCATCCAACCTACATAGGGAAAAAAAATATATTCAGTTGTTGAATATATTGGAAATCAAATGTAAAATTAACTCAACTTGATATTTACATGGCATATGCATAATGAAATGTTACAATAGAAGCATGCTAACTCAAAAACAAGAGATGATAAAAAGGAATAATGCAGCATTGTTTCCTTCCATAGAAATTTTTTTGGCCACAAAATTTGAAAGGATGTCATGTATCAACATATGCTCCTCATTGGTACATGCATTTCCTTATTCCATGAAATCCTGCACCTATGCTACCCTCTTACTGGACATGACCTTTGATCCCAAAGCTTAAGAAGAATGAGAATAGAGCTTTTGCAAGCATGCATGCATCTTTATATCCATGGTCAAACTAATGAATGTGACAATGAAATTGAGATTTCACATTCTTGGCTAACATTGTTTAGCTAGAACAATGTGCTTGGTAACTATAATTTCTCGTTCTCATTCTTTGTACACGTTTGTTACATTGATCATCATAGACAACTTGATGTCATAAATTCAAATAGAGATCAAAATTTAACCATAACTCCTATAGTCAAATATTAAGGTCCATACTGGATAACGAATTTTAAGGAATTGTTCATCATAACTTGGTAGATTTGTAATTTAAGATCCTAAGATCATGGAATATAATCAATATGATTAGCCTCACATATTTCATCACAAAAATAATTCTCTTTATATATTGACCCAATTTTAAATTAAAATCATAAGCTTCAAAGTTGTCATTAAAATCCATCGTTAGCCTCAAATGAGGGCATGTATATTATGGCTATAAATGATAACTATAATATAATTGAAAGATACAATTTATGAAGCATGCATAAATATTTGTAGATGTAATCACTGTGAAGTATGTAATTTATACAACAAGTATATTACAAATTTAAAATTAAAAATAAATACAATAAATATGTATCCTTATACACAATGTTTTTAAAATTTAAAAAATATAAATAAGTAAGAATAAATATTAATAAGTAAGCCAACATAGATCCATATTTACTCTAGATCTACCAAGCACGAACAAATAATTTTTCACTCTATATGCTTAGTAGATCCAGAGTAAAGATAGATCTATGCTGCATTAATTCCCCCTTTAAATAGGCTACATTCCACACGAATACCTTCAGTCAATACCATGTGCCATATTTATTTTTATTAATATTAATATTAGGGTTAATAATCCTTTTATGCATGGTATTATTAATCCTTTTAACTTGAAAATTAAAAGTAATACACCCTATCCTATTCTCCTTATAGAAGTAGGTCTTTCCCCTATTGAGAGCCTAGCTATGATTAGGTTTCTGATGTACAAGCACAAACTCAATAACATAGATGATCATATACTTCCTAAGCTAGCTTTAAATTCTAGCCAAAACCACCTAAGGCTCAATCGGGGGTGGCATAAAGACATAATGACCTGGTTAAACTATTGGGAGATCAACAAGAATGATGCATTGCAAAACATAAATAGCATTAAAGATATTGTTACTTCTAAGTTCAAAGAAGAAATGTGGTGTGAGAAGATTTAGCGGCTAAAAGAAAATTAAGTTATTATAATAAGGTGATCAACCCCACCTTAGAAGATCAAAAGTATCTCTCTATTTTAACTAGCTCAAAGAAGAAAATTAATATAGCAAAGTTTAGAACGAATTCTCATGAGCTCCATAGTGAAACAGGTCATTGGGCAGTTCTTAAAATGCCATGGATGGAAAGGATCTGCGATATATGTGAGAATAGGAACATCGAGGATGAAAACCACTTCCTCTTAGAGTGCCTCGCGTACAACCACATTAGATCTTAGTTTTAGAATATTTGTTACAATACTGACTTTCCTAGCCTTTTACAATGTCAACAATATAGTGAGCTTGGGAGGCTTCTCTCCAAGATTTTTGGGCATAGGAATAAAATCTTATATCAAAATAAATAATTTGTTTCTCTAGGTCCGATAGACCAATGTTTGGTCTTAGTGGACTTTAACCACCATCATCATTACCATCATCAATAATTTGGCCCATTGTATTTGGCCCCTAGGGTTCACCTCAATAAAACCTCTTTTTTTGTGTTCGTAAATATAAAGTGAATTATGGAGTAAATATAAACAATGTTTTATTTATTTACGATACCTCTTGTTTATTTATATTCTTATTAATTTACCATACCTCTTTTATAAATATGGTATTTGGCCCATGGTATTAAAATAGAAATTGACCCATAGGCTTCACCTAAATAAAACATCTTTTTTGAGTCTTTGTAATATAAAGAGGTTTATGGACTAAATATAAAAAGTGGTTTTATTTATTTACCATACCTCTAATTTATTTATATTTATATTTATTTACCATATTTTGGAGTAAGTATAAAAAGAGGTTGTATTTCTTTACCATACCTCCACTTTATTTATTTATTTATTTATTTATCTACCATACCTATTTTTTGAGTGTTCGTAAACCTCTTTATATTTTAAATTTATATTGTGTTTATATTTTGGGCTCTCTTAATGATTTCATTCCTCGTAGTGTTCTTACCTATAGTAGTATTGATCATATGCCTATTAATGATGATGGAATCTCCTCAAACTTGAATTATTTTTATGCTCATTCTTTGTGCCAAGGTAAGGCATACGAGCAAGCCATACACTTTTTCTAGTTGTTTTTCTTCCATCCAAGCCTCCAAGTATATCTAAATTCAATGATTCCTTTGGGATTAATGGGAATCCCTCCCCCTCCTGCCACACCAATATTACCTTCTCATGCACCATCAAATTGAAGGGTCCATTTGTTTGTGGATTTGATTCATTCCACCAGACCTTCCAAGGATAACCGCAGAATCCATTTGTCCTGAGAGTGAGAGATAAGCCACAGAACGTGAGGGGCATGGGAGCACTCCCACAGGGCCATCCAAGTGGACTCCAACTGATCCAATGGAGGGTCCTTGACCATTTTATGAAATTATATACAGGCTGGAAGGAAAGTCATGGCTATAACACTTGTTAGGGCCAGGTATTTTTAAATATTAACTTGTTCGTGGTTAACAATATTTTCCAACTAGCGTACTTTGGAGGAGAGGACCAGATATCCTTTAAATTATTCTTGGCTTGAAGGGAGCCCAAATAATATTTGGGCCAAGTGCTGAAGAAGGTCTAGATCTCTATAGGCTAGACAGTTCTACACAATAGAGGATCAAGGGCCATAACCCACACTTCCTTTTTCACATGAAAACTGGAGAAAAATATATGAGATAGACTCCTCCTCCAATTCACAAATAGGGAACCTAAAGGGGGCATTTTTCCTCTTCTCCGACGATTCTCTGCACTAAGAACTTTTTTATGAATAAGCAACCAACAGAAAAAATTGACTTCCAGGATGGCATTTTTTTCCACATTTTCCCCATATCGAATTTTTAGGAGGTTATTGGGTGCAAGAGAGCATGTGAAAATATTCTTCCTTGATTGAGTAGCTGGAATTCTTCTAACCCCACCTATCTTCCTCATATAGTGCAAAGGGGGCACACCCTCTTAGCTTTTTTAGGAGCCTTTTTCTTTGGGGGAGAAGAGCGTCTGTGATGTTTTCTAGCTTCCTTGATGAATACACTCAATGATCTGGTCCAGAGTTTCCACTCCTTGATTTATCAATAGGAGTTGAGGATCCACTAAGGAAAGATCCGGCTCAAGGGTCCGAAGTCCTAAGATAGAATCTGAGAAAATTTTGATAGTAGCTCCATTTCATAGGATCTTGTTTAAATTTTTTATGATGGAATCCTTGGAGGAGTTGATCATGTGCCATATAGGGGAACCCAATTTAGGGGCCACTAGGCCATCTTGATCATTAGGATCTTGACAAGCACACAGTGCCTCACTATCTACACCACCGCGGATATTGTTTGGATCGGCTGTCGACGCCACTCACAATATCCCACACTTATGCTTGCCCCCGAGGGATCTGGGCCCGTTGTTCAGTCGCGAGTGTGGCTGCGCACTCAACCGAAAAAGAGCCAGCTAAAGGCATCAATGCTTGGTCAGCCTTTAACCTAATCAAACTACACTGATACTTCGACGTGGTCTCATCGAACAGCGCCGAATTAGCTTGATGTATGAAATTCACTTCAAAGGATTTGGAGTGAACTATTCGACAGATTCCCACGCGTTTGATAGGAACTTAGCTCGGATCACCTAGGACCACCACTGACTCAGACTAGTAATTGAACTCCAAAAAAGTGTTGCTCCCATTGCCATATTTGCAATTCCCAGGTCCTTGATGCCCAACCCTCCATGTTGTTTAGGGGCTCTGGCTATTTTTCAATTTACTAAGTGGTATTTCTTTGTTTCTTTTTTTACCTCCTTCCCATAGGAATTTTCTTATATACATTCCCATTTGATGAAGCACACTTTTGGGAGCTTGTAGAGCAGGAACTAATATAAAGGGATTGTCAATAGGACTGATTTTGTGAGGATTTCTCTACCTACATTATTGAGCCAAGTCCCACCCCAGTTTACAATTTTTGTTTTCATTTTATCTTGCACTTTTTAGTAGCCATAAGAAGTAGTGTGACACAGGAAGGCTGGGATTTCTAAGTAATTGAAGTCTTTCCTTTCCCAGATAGCTTTAAATCCTAGAATTTATTCAATCTCTTTTTCTTTTAGCCTTTAGATATTCCAACTGTATATGTTGATTTTTCTATCATTCGTGGCTCCAACAGGTGCCCTCAAAAATATGTCCAAAATATTTTTAGAGCGCCTAGCTATAGTGGTAGAGGTAGCTCCCATTAATATAGTATCATCCACAAACGAGCCATTATTTATGCTTTTGATGCCCTCATGTAAACGAATGCTTAGAAGGTTGAGAGAAGGACTTTCATTCTCCAAATTTC
>APFE031532851.1:0-10670 GCA_000404065.3 Pinus taeda
TATTAAACCCAATACACTAATATTATAAACCCAACATTGTTAAACCCTAATATAAATATTACAAACTCTAAAATAAACATGGTTTATTTTCATGGTGAGACAATCTTTGTCACAATGCGACATTCAACCATGGTTGGCCATGGTTGGATATGATTGGAAATGGTTGATCATGATTGATATTATAAACCTAAGGGAAAAATAAACCCAAGGGATTGATATTATAAACCCAAAGGAATAATAAACCCAAGGGATTAATACTAAACCCCAAGGATCTATGAACCCAAGGGAATAATACTAAACCAAAGGGACTAATATTATAGACCCAACGTATAAAAACCCTAAGATAAATATTATAAATGCTAAAATAAACATGATTGACCATTGGTGATTTTCATTTTGAGACAATCCTTATCACAATTCCATATTGGACCATGGTTGACTTCATAACAAACCATGGTTGGCTAGGGAATAATACGCCCAAGAAATGGATATTGTAAACCCAAAGGAACAATAAAGGCAAGGGATTTATACTAAAACCCTAGGATTAATATTAAACCCAATAATAAAAAACCTAATGTTATAATCCCAATATTAAACTCTAAAATAATAAATCTAATACTAAACATTATTAGAAACATAATATTTGAAACCCTAATATCAAACCCCATTTTTCTAATGTGACATTACAACATTGAATATCACATTTTTATTGGATCGATTATCACATTGAGACAATGCAATGCTTGGCATATTTTTAGACAAATGTGACATTCAACCATTGTTGACCATGATTAACTATCGTTGACGATGACTAAGAATGGTTTACCATTGTTTACAATAGTTGACCATCATTCATTTTCATATTAAGACAATCTTCCTCTAGGAATATGAACCCTTAAATTAATAAACCCAAGGGATTGATATTATAAACCCAAGGGATTAATATTAAAACCCCAAGGGATTATAAACCCAATGGAATAATATTAAACCCAAGGGATTAATATTATAAACCCAAGGTATATAGACAATAAGATAAATATTATAAACGACATGGTTAATTATCATTTACCATGGTTGATTTTCATATTGAGCTAATATTTGCCACAATGCGATGTTGGACAATAATTGTCCATGGTTGATCATGGTTGGCTTTCATATTGAGACAATATTTGTCATAATGTGACATTGCACCATTGTTGACCATGGTAGACAATGCTTGATTATTTTACAACACTTGACCATGGTCCATTTTCATATTAAGAAAATCTTTGTCTAGGAATATGAACCCTTAAATTAATAAACCCAAGGGATTGGTATTATAAGCCCAAGGGATTAATATCAAAACCCCAAGGGAGTAAATTAAACCCAAGGGATTAATATTATAAACCCAAGGTATATAAACACTAAGATAAATATTATAAACAACATGGTTAATTGTCATTTACCATGGTTAATTTTCATATTGAGCTAATCTTTGCCACAATGTGACGTTGGACCATCATTGTCCATGGTTGATCATGGTTGGTTTTCATATTGAGACAATATTTGTCATAATGTGACGTTGCACCATGGTTGACCATGGTTGATTTTCATATTCAAACAAATATTTCTCACAATGAGAAATATTGTCTCAATATCATAAACCCAAGCAATTAATCATCTAAGGGATTGATAAACCTAAAAGATTAATAAACCCAAGGTATTAGTATTATAAAACCTAGGGATTAATAAACCAAGGGATTGATATAAATATAGGATTAATATTACAAACCTAGGATTAATATTAAACCCAATAATAAATATAATCCCAATATTAAACTCTAAAATTATAAATCTAATATTAAACACAATATTAGAAACCTAATATTAAACCACAATTTTCTAATGCCACATTACAACATTGAATAAATTTCAATGAAATATAACATTGCAACAAACATTATTAGATTTATTATCACATTGAAACAATGTTTGTCACAATGCAATGCTTGAAAATTTTTTAGACGAATGTGACATTCGACCATGGTTGACCATGAGTGACCATGGTTGACGACGATTCACAATGGTTTACCATTGTTGACAACAACTGACCATGGTTCAATTTCATATTAAGAGAATCTTTGTCTAGGAATACGAACCCTTAAATTAATAAACTCAAGGGATTGATATTATAAGATGGAGAGGTTAATACTAAAACCCCAAGGGATTATAAACCCAAGGGAATAATACTAAACCCAAGGGATTAATATTATAAACCCAAGGTATATGAGCAATAAGATAAATATTATAAACCCTAAAATAAGCATGGTTAACTATGGTTTACCATGGTTGATTTTCATATTAAGTTAATCTTTGCGACAATGCGACGTTGGTCCATCATTGACCATGGTTGACCAAGGTTGATTTCCATATTGAGACAATCTTTGTCAAGATGTGATGTTGGACCATGGTTGTTTATTATATTTACACAGTCTTTCTCACAATGACGCATTGGACCATGGTTGACCATCGTTGACAATGATTATAAACCCAAAGGATTTTTATCAAACACTATGATTAATATTATAAACCCTATGAATAATATTATAACCTAGGAATATGAACCCATGGATTAATAAGCCCAAGGTATTAATATTATAAACCGAAGGTAAATAAACCCTAAAATAAATATTATAAACCCTCAAATAAACATGGTTGACTAAGGTTTACCAAGGCTGATTTTCATATTGAGATCATCTTTGTCACAATGCGACGTTGGATGATGATTGATTTCGATATTGTCACAATGTGACATCAGACGGTGCCTAACCATGATTTACCATGGTCTATGATCATTGACAATTGTTTACCATTGTTGACCATGGTTAACGATGATTGACAATGGTTCATTTTCTTATTGAGACAATCTTTGCTACAATGTGACATTGGACCATGGTTGATTAAGGTTTACCATGATTATAATCCCAAAGGATTTATATTAAACCTGAAGATTAATATTATAGATCCTATGAATAAACCCAATGGTTTACCAATATTGACCATGTTTGATTTTAATATTGAGACAATATTTGTCATAATGTGATGTCGGACTGCAGTTAAAAATGATTATAAACCCAAGGGATTTATATTAAACCCTATGTATAATATTATAAACCCTATGAATAATATTATACCCTATGTATATGAACCCTTAGATTAATAAACCCAATATATTTATATTAGAAACCCAAGGGAATAATAAACCCAAGGTGTTAATACTAAAATCCCAAAGGATTACAAATCCAAGTGAAAAATATTAAAGCAAAGGAATTAATATTATAAACCCAAGGTAAATAAACCCTAACATAAATATCATCGTTGACCATGGTTGATTTTTATATTAAGACAATATTTTTCACAATGTGATGATGCAGCATGATTGACCATAGATATTATATCCAAGGGATTAATATTATAATCTCAAGGTATACAAACTTTAAAATAAATATTACAAACCCTAAAATAAACATGGTTGAATAAAATAAATATGGTTGATTATGGTTGAATATAGTTGACCATGGTTGACTATTGTTTGGAGATTTATGAGATTTAAATTAAACCAAAGTATTAATATTATGAACCATATGAATAATAGTACACCCTATGAATATGAACCCTTAGATTAATAAACATAAGGTATTAATATTATAAACCCACGGGAATAATAAACCCAACAGATTAATACTAAACACCCAAGGTAATAATATTACAAAGAAGGCATAAATATTATATACCAAAGATATATAAACCCTAAGATAAATATTGTAAACCCTAAATATTATAAACCCTATGAATAAACTCAATGGTTTACCAATGTTAACCATGGTTGAATATGGTTGACCATGGTTGATTTTTATATTGAGACAATATTTGTCATAATGTGATGTTGGACTACGGTTGAAAATGATTATAAACCTAAGGGATTTATATTAAACCCTATGTATAATATTATAAACCCTATGAATAATATTATACCCTATGTATATGAACCCTTAGATTAATAAACCCAATATATTTATATTATAAACCCGAGGGAATAATAAACCCAAGGTGTTAATACTAAAATCTCAATGGATTACAAACCCAAGTGAAAAATATTAAATCCAAGGAATTAATATTATAAACCCAAGGTAAATAAACCCTAACATAAATATCATCGTTGACCATGGTTGATTTTTATATTGAGACAATATTTTTCACAATGGGATGATGCAACATGATTGACCATAGATATTATATCCAAGGGATTAATCTTATAATCTCAAGGTATACAAACTCTAAAATAAATATTACAATCCTAAAATAACCATGGTTGAATATGGTTGATCATGGTTGACTATTGTTTGGAGATTTATGAGATTTAAATTAAACCAAAGTATTAATATTATGAACCATATGAATAGTAGTACACCCTATGAATATGAAACCATATGAATAATAGTACAAAAAAGGAATATGGACCCTTAGATTAATAAACCCAAAGTATTTATATTTTAAAGCTATGGGAAGTAAGCCCTAAAATTATGATGGTTAACCATGTTTGATTTTCATATTGAGACAATATTTGTCACAATGCGACATTGCAACATGGTTGACCAATGATATTATATCCAAGAGATTAATATAATAAACTAAAGGTACAGAAACCCTAAAATAAATATTATAAACCCTTAAATAAATATGGTTTACTATAGTTATCTATATTTGGCTACTATTTGGAGTAATCTTAAACCAAAGGGATGAATATTATCAATCCAATTTAATTAACTAAGTCTACGGGATTTATAGTAAACAAAAGGGTTAATATTATTAACCCTATGAATAATAGTACACCCTAGGAATATGAACCCTTAGATTAATAAACCCGAGGGATCAATACTAAACACCCAAGGTAATAATATTACACACAAGGGATAAATAACCTAAGATATATAAACCCTAAGATAAATATTGTAAAC
The DNA here is from genome assembly GCA_000404065.3 of Pinus taeda. Taxonomy (NCBI): domain Eukaryota; kingdom Viridiplantae; phylum Streptophyta; class Pinopsida; order Pinales; family Pinaceae; genus Pinus; species Pinus taeda. Next base: position 4,998 of record APFE031532851.1, read on the forward strand.
CCTAAAATTATCATGGTTAACCATGGTTGGTTTTCACATTGAGACAATATTTTTCACAATGCAACATTCCAACATGGTTGAACATGATTTATTTTCATATGCCGACAATCTTTTGTCACAATGCAATGTTGGACCATGGTTGATTTTTATATTGAGAATTTTTTTGTCTTAATGTGACGTTGGACCATGGTTGACCATGATCATAAACCAAGGGGATTTATATTAGACCCAAGTATTAATATTCTAAATCCTATGAATAATATTGAGCTCTATGAATAAGAATCCTTAGATTAAAAAATATAAGGGATTGATATTAGAAACCAAAGTGATTAATAGTAAAAACCCAAGGGAATAATTTTTCACCCAAGGGATAAATACTATAAACCCAAGGCATATAAAACCTAAGATAAATATTATAAACCAAAAAATAGACACGATTTACCATGGTTGACCATGCTTCATTTTCATACTGGGACAATCTTTGGCGCAATGCGACGTCAGACTATGGTTGACCATGGTAGACCATGGTTGATTTTCATGTTGAGACAATCTTTGTTACAATGTGACATTGGACCATGGCTGACCGTGATTATAAACCCAAGAGATTTATATTAAACACTAGTATTAATATTATAAAACCTATGAATAATATTATACCCAAGGAATACAACCTCTTACATTAATAAACCTAAGGGATTGATATTATAAAGCCAAGGGAATAATTCTAAATCTCCAATGTGTTATAAACCCAAGGGATTGATATTATAAAACTATGGTATATAAATCCTAAAATAAAAATTATAAACCCAAAAATAAACCTACTTCACTAAAATAAATATGGTTGACTACGGGTTGACCACAATTTTAGAACATTGTTTATGGTGACTATGGAATTAATAAACCGAAGAGATTAAATCCTTGGATTTATTAATCACTTAGGTATATTATATTAATCAAATAAGAGATGTTATTAAACATGATTAATATTGTACTAACGATGTTCATAGTTTTTTTAATTAAGAATATTGTTTTCAAATTCATTATTATTAATGATAATTTTTATTAAATATATTTTTAAAATATATTAATTTATTTATAATAATAACTATTATAATTTATATAACTAATATTTAAAATGTTATTTTTTGAAATATTTAATAACCTAAAATTGTAAATGGTGGAGATCACATATGAGTTTTTTATCTTATTTATGAATTCTTCATTGCAATTTATATATAAAACTACTAGTACATTGGATTTAGTTTTAATATTCAATAGTAGGATTAATATTATAAACCTTATAAATAATATTATACACTAGGAATACAAACCCTTATATTAATAAACCTAAGAGATTGATATTATAAACCCAAGGGAACAATTATAAAACTCCAATGTATTATCAACCCAAGGGAATAATATTAAACGCAGGGGATTTATATTATAAAACTAAGGTATATATATCCTAAAATAAAAATTATAAACCCTAAAATAAACCTAGTTCACTAAAATAAATATGGTTGACTATGGGTTGACCACAATTTTAGAACATTGATTATGGTGACTATGGAATTAATAAACCAGAGAGATTAAATCCTTGAATTTATTAATCACTTAGATTTATAATATTAATCAAATAAAAGATGTTATTAAACATGATTAATATTGTATTAATGAGATTATTATAATTTTTATTAATATATATTTCAAATTCATTGTTATTATTGATATTTTTATTTATATATTTTTTAAAATTTTATTTATTTAAAAATAACTCTTATGAAATTATAATAATATATTAAAAATGTTTCATTTTTTTAAAATATTTAATAACCTAAAATTTTAATGGAAAGTGATATATGATTTTTTATTTTATTTATGAATTTTTCATTGCAATCTATATATAAACCTACTAATACATTGGATTTAGTTTTAATATTAAACGATAGGAATACAAACACAAAGGATTGATATTATAAAACTAAGGTCTATAAATCCTAAAATAAAAATTATAAACTCTAAAATAAACTTAGTTCACTAAAATAAATATGGTTGAATATAGGTTGACCACAATTTTAGAACATTGATTATGGTGACTATAGGTTGACCACAATTTTAGAACATTGATTGGGGCGCAGAGAAAGCCCGGTCGTAGCTGATTTTATTGTAAGTTATATCAGAGATGGCCATTGCAGATGTTTCATTGCTACATGTCCTTTTATCATAGTGATATTGGCCGATATTTATGGGTTTTGGGAAGAATATGAGTTGCAAAGAGATATGATCAAACAAGCCAGTCCAGATATGAGAGACAGAGAACCGTGTCTGATATTCACACAGAGACACAGCGATAAATGCGTTGTGACAGTCACTGTTGCCGTGACTATACCGGTTTTTTGGAAAAATACATTTGTGATTATATTAGTTTAATTTCCATTATTATAAAATGTTTGAAGAAATCAAGTAGCATTAAGGCTCAATATGGATGGTTGTCCAGATAGTATGGCAATTGCAGATCTAGGGAAGGATCCCTCATTAGTGGTAGACATGGAAGTGGTTTCCTAATGAGGTTATGCGACAGATTAGGATGTTGTCCAGTAATTGACTTCGGGAGGTCCTTGATTCGGGAGTTGAGGAAGGGAACTCGGGAATCCAACTTGCCAACTACACCTTTCCGAGGGTTATGAGGCAACTTGATGGAGCATTTACTGATAAGCGTGATTATTTTGTTATTTTCATGTAATGTAATCATTAAGGGGGGATGTTGGAGTTAATGCTTACATTCCATATTTAAGAAGTTGGTTTGTGATGGTTGAGAAATTCTCTCAACCTCTCTATCTAATTTAGGAATAAGTTGGATCTCAGAAACTCTATTTAATAGAGTAATCTGTGTGTGAGTGTGATTACACATGCACCATTTGTGCTTAATATAATTGTATTTCTGTAACTGTGTATGATTTAGCTATTTTTATCAGGTTATAATAAAATTGTAATTTTCTTTGTAATTCAAATTAAAAATATGGAATTGAGGCAACGAGTTTTTGTAAAATGAAAAGATGGGATGATTTGAATCCAGATGCCAAAGTAAATTATAAGACTCGTTCACTTGCTATAGATTTATAAATTTTTAATTGTTATAGAATTTTCAAAGAGTATATGGATTGTATGGCTAATCTGGTTGGGAAGCTTCAAAGTTTCTTGCGGATTATGTACACTCTAAAGGACTCAAATTTGGAATATATTGTGTTGCTAGATCGTGTAAATCAAATATTAGATTCATTCTGGTTTTATCTGTGCATTCAAATTAATTTTGTGCGTGGAAGTTTGGCATGTTTTTTATACATGCAAAAAAACCATCACAGGTTCCCATGGATATCAGGAACACGATGCCTTTGTAGATTATCTAGTCTATTCAACATTGGTGTGGAACTTTGATGGAAAATTAGGGATACCCAAAAATGAGCGACACTCTTAGTAACAATATAAAAAATTATCGAACCATTCCTGGTTGGTTTTGTTTCTCTGTATCTTCGTTATGCAAAACTCCTCATTCACTATGAATGCTTTCCAGAGAAAGTGAGAAAGTTGAGAACATATGGCGTTAACAAAGTTGAGAACATTTGAGAATCTATATGCAAAGTTTGGTTAAAATATAATGAGTGTGTGAAACTAATTGGTGTGTTATTCACCGGTTGACCATGGAGCCCCATCTTGAAGTATTCCAATGCTCCCTTGGATAAACCATTTTCCTTCTATATGCAAAGTGGCACATGCAATTATCTCCTCATTTAATCATGAAACGTTTGACTTTTGGCATTCTACTCCATTATTTGAACAAAAAACTCCAAATAAACTCTTTCAATTCAATAATTCAAATTGAATAGGTGTTTGCTAAATGGATGGGACCTTGTAGAAGTCTATTGGCTTTTAGAGTGCGATCTGATATGGCATGACAAGTTCAAGCCTAGTATTCATGCTCTTTTTTTCTTTTTCGGATGTTTCCAACAAGCCTAGTGTTACTTTGGCCAGGGAGGGGGAGGAGTAAGTATGTAAAAAAAAAAATTGATTTAAGTGAAGAAACAAAAACAATTAGATCCTAATTAATTATTATGTTGTATTAATTTATCTTAGCAGAGAAATAATAGTTATTATTATTTTCAACACATACCTAATTAAAAATGGTACTGTGTAACTATTAAATTAGAAAAAATATATGATAAATACAGAACAAAAATAGATTAAATTAGAAAAAATATATGATAAATACACACAACAAAAATAGATTAAAGATTAAATATCATTAATATACTCTGACACGGTCATTTTGATCTTCATATAAGTGTTCACACAGGATATATAGGTTGGTTTGGATATCTCTCAACTGATCTGGAATCCTGAAAAAGAAAATAAAGTTGAATTATGGGACCGAGAGAAAGGGTAAGGCCTTGCACAATTTCTCCTTCAATTTCAATGCCACCTTGCTCGTCGCCACTTCTCTCACCTGCCCCCTCCACGCAAGCTCTTTGATGCCCCTGTGGCCACCTCCTCTATAGGGATGGTTGCGTTGATGGATCATCCATGCTTGAAACAACAAGCACGAAACCTGTACACCAACATAATTGCCTCTATTGATGGAATTTCTCTGACACCAAAAATGCCACGCCCGGAGCTTAACACCCACCAAAAATGCCACGCCCGGAGCTTAACACCCACCCAAGATAAAATAGAAGTTTCTGGTGAGCCGTTAATGTTGAAAATAGACCGAACTTGAAGAAACTGGTGCCCTAAGAAAGCTCACCACCAAAGAAGTGGTAGCATAACCAAAAAAACCAGCATCGAAAGTCCCTACATCTTGCTTCTTGCCAAAATAGCTATTAGAATAGGAAGAGACCAAGACCCAAGAAATTCAAATTCATTAAGGAAAGACAAAATTAACATTGGGAATGTAAACCTTGCCACCCTATCTGCGCATGAAAGAATGGGGCTGTTCACACACACTATCCTCCCATGCACTAACCTGAGTGTCAAGGACTTCAAGGCTGTAAAATTCCAGCAAGGACTTCAAGGCTGTAAAATTCCAGCACGTCACAAGAAAAACTCCAAACTGAACCCAACATGACAGGGTTACCTCGATAAAGGCTTCAAGGATGAAATGTTGAGGCCACAGTTCTGGGAGCCAATTGATTACACCATAAATGGTCGCGGGATTGAAAAGCAGAAATAGTCTATGACAAGACCCCGACAGTGGATCCCATATAATTACTTGAATTATGCACGCTCTCAATTCTGACTTGAACTTCCCACCTTCTCCAATGTCACGACCCTCTTTCGGCTCATGAGTAGAGCCCTCCCGACAAGCCGAACAAGATTTCCAAACGCCCAAAAAACTTTATGAGATGCTCCACGAAAAAGAGATAGTAGGAAAAGGGAGAAAATGAAAACTCCCAAGAAACTTTATGAGATGCTTGGCTAACAAACTATACGTTATTTATCCATGTTCTAACAACCATATGTTTAAGAATTTAAATCGATATTAGGTCAAGTTTATGAGATGCTCCGTGAAGAAACTTTACGTTATTTATCCATGTTGCGAGTTATTCCTCCATGTTCTAACAACCATAAGTTTAGGAATTTAAATCGACATTCGTTTCACTTGCATATACAATTTTTAAT
>APFE031532856.1:6982-31883 GCA_000404065.3 Pinus taeda
GGTTATAATATTTGTCCCTTGGGCTTACTAATTCCTTGGATTTTTAATATTAATAATCCCCTAGGTTTATTAATTACTTGAGTTTAAAATATTAATTCTTAGGGTTTAGGAATTCCTTGGGTTTTTAATATTTATTCCTTGGGTTTGTTAATCCATTGAGTTTGTTAATCCCTTCGGTTTGTTATCCATAGGGCTCATTAATTCTGTGGGTGTATAATATTAATAATGTTGTGGGTATATCCCATTGGTTTAAAATATCGATCCTTTGGGTTTAAGATATTAATTCGTGGGTTTATAAATACCTTGTGTTTTTAATATTAATCGCTTAGGTTTGTTGATCGCTAAGATTAATAATATCCATCCCTTGATTTTACTAATTCCTTGGGTTTATAATATTAAACCTTTGGGTTTATTAGTCCCTTGGGTTTATCATACTAATAATTCCTTGGGTTTGTAATTTAATCCGTTGGATTTCCCCGGATGCGGGTGGCACCATCACTCTTAATGCACATCATGCAGCAAATTAAAGCCTGGTACTGCAAGCTGCAGAGCAGCATGGCTTCCCATGACTTCACCTTGTGCGAGTGGGAGGAAGGTTTTAAGGCTGGATCGAGTAGCAGATTTGCATTAATGGCTCGCGTTGTTGGATGCGACATTCCCACTGTTATAATCATGTTGATCCTCAGTGTTTTCATCACGCCTTATGCTCAATCTCTCGACAACGGAACCTGGTTAGTGGGTGTAGATAGTGACGAGCTAATTCCGGTTCACTGCCGTGAGCCCCAGGCCAACTTTTCTAAGGGTAAGCTCTCCCCTGTTCTGGATTTACGCATTGGATGTATTGTGCCGACGTCTGGGGTGTGTTCTCTGCATTCTGTCTGGCATCCCCATTGTTTCAACCGACTCTGTTCAGCACTCTCTGGTGTATATAATCTCTCTGCGCCCTACCACCTGTCTGTCATTATGGTTCGTTTGGGCAAAAGACATCGTTCTGGGAAGCGTCGTGACAGTGGCTTGCATTCCTCGGCCGGTCATTCTGTGGAACCTGCGCTGGGGCCGAACAATCCTCCCCCCATCTACGAGGTTGTGCCACCTTTGAACTCGGGGCGCAAGCCTACTCCGAACAGTTCCTTCCAAACCATGCACTTTAAATTTCAAAGTAATTTGAACAGGCCTCTTATTACTGATCACATCACCATTATTCTTTTCGAAGAGGATAATCAGGCCTCCCCTCTCGCATGCATTGCTCCTGATCCTTCCCAAAGCAGTGAGCACTCCGTGGACAAAGTTGGAAAGTGAGAAGTCAGGTCAGGGGGAATTTCTTAAAAACACTCCTCCCCTTGAAGATACAGGACCTGATGTTGATGAAGGGACTCAAGGTGAAGCAAGCCATTCCATGGCTATCCCTGTCAGTGATTTGGACGACAATGAGAGTCTAAGGATTGGCAGTGCAGGTCTAGCTGAGGAGAAGAATCATGGCAAAGCTAAGGAAGGGTAGTTCCACCAGGGACTGCCTCTTTCTTTTTTGTTTCGGCTACTGTTCAGATAATCACCTAGAGGCATTCTATAGCTCCTAGTCAGGCTTCAACACTCTTGACCTGTTGTTTTTGGCTTTGAGCTGGGGAATTGGTGATACACTTAATCTTGGTTTGCACTGATTCTGTGTTTTTGTGGTTCAGTTCTCCTTCTCAACTAAACATGTCACTCTCTGTGTCTTTCATCGGGTTTCTTGCTCTTTGTAACTGGTCTCCCCAGCTTTTGTTTGTAAGGGGGTAGTTCTGTTGTTTTGAGCGCTTTCAAACTATGTTTTCTGAGGCCTCGTCTCTATGTAAAAAAAAAATTCCTTACACTTAATAGAATTTAGTATTTGCAGAGAAAAAAAAAAAAAATTAATCCCTTGGATTTATAATATTAATAATCGCTTGTGTTTGTTAATCCCTTGAGTTTCAAATCTTAATTCCTATGGCTTATTAATTCCTTGGGTTTTCAATTTTTATCCTTTGGGTTTATTGATCCTTTAGACTTGTAATATTTATCACTTGGGTTTACTAATTTGTTAGGTTTATAATACTAATATGGGTTTATTAATCCCTTAGGTTTAAATTTTTGTTAGGGTTTATTAATCCAATGTATTTTTAATATTAATTCCTTAAATTTATTGATCATTTAGGTCTGTAATATTCATCCCTCGGAATTACTAATTTATTGGGTTTATAATATTAAACCTTTACGTTTATTAATGTAACATCTAACATTATTTCAATAGCATAATTACCAAGAATTTTTTTATTTTTCTCTATTCGTTTCCTTTCCTTTATAATACAATAGTTTAACTTTCACCATTTTGTAATAACATCACTGACTCTAACTAAGTGAGATGCACCCCTAATTTACTTTCTTCGTTATGGCATACATTCTTATATTTAATACTTTCACATTCAAAAGTTCCTATGCTAGTTTCTACAAAGCCTTCGATTATGGATCGTTGCATTTGGCCTATTCCCATGATGGCGCCAAACCTATAGACCGAGTTAAGCATACCTTGCTTCCCCTTGGGTTGAAAACACCATTTTATTACACCTTATACGTAGGCATTTATATTTGGATGATACCCCTGCCAATGTTATATGCTAACGTTTAATTTAAATAATGAGTAGTAACTACAGTTTAATTTATGTACTGAAATATCCTAATATTTAATTTAGGTATTGAAATGGGCGTTGGAGTAGATCACATGGGGTTTGTATACTATACAATTCGAACCATACTCCTAAACCCAAGTCACAGCCTTTATCTAGTCGAGTTAGGGTGTTCTACGCACCCCTCCCACCTTACCACCTTGCTGCCTTCACGTGATGGTTTCGGTCTATCTAGTTTTGTGTTCAACGGTCGTGATGAACGAGTGTGCAAATCGAGGGTGGAGGCGAACAATTTAACCCTAACCAACTTTTTCCTAACCCCTTCTCGCTATCCGTCATTGACGCCACCACACTTGGAGAGGTGGGCTTGTAACCCCGTCTTACCTAGTTTTTGAGAAGGCACCACCGTTCCCTCACTCGTCATCATCTGCTACCATATGGCATAGCCATCCTTCCCTCTTGCATTACTTTGACTCTTCCAACACCCTTGCTCTGTTTTACTCATTTTTGTTTCTCCTATCTGCGTCGTTGGCACTGGATGCTTATGAACACCTCGGATAATTTCCAAGTTACAATTTCCCGTGTTTGGAATACCCATTGTGCAGAGCAACACCTTCTGGGCCGATTTTCCTCCTTGGTGGTTTTACTTCTTCTTACTTTTGTTTTCTTGGCATGCAGACTTGCAGTTTAACAATGGTCGTGGTTCGCCTGGAGCGTTGATCCATGACACCTCACTATGGTCACTTCGCTTGACTTCTCCATGGAGACAATGGTTCGGCACAAGGTGTCATCAGGTAATAGTTTTGGTTTCCTGTCTTAAATCCCTGATGTTTTGTTAGGGTAATTTACTTTTTTTCTAGCAAAAGAGTTTACACTGACCCTCTTTCTTCCTTGTTTTGTTTGTGCCCGACACCAGCTCCAGGTGCTACCTCCTTATCCCAATAGGTATGGTATTTTCATATTCTAAAATTTTACTATGGAAATTATTTGTCCAATATGCGTTGTTCTTATTAATTTTTGAGCTTTTGTTCTTATCCCATCTCCATTTGGCCTTGTTCATTGGTACCCTAAACTTCCATTAATCTATGGTCCGTGCATGCTGCTCAAAGGGTTCATGTTTTCTATTGTTACTTGGTTTTACTTCTCCCTTCCTCCAGGTTGGTTATGGCTTCCTTCTGCCGGGACGTGGATGCTGGTTATACTATAAATATATGTTGATTTTGTTGGCTGCATGTAGATGTGTTCGACTGTCCTATTGATGGCCCTTATAACCACGCGGACTCTGCCTCCTACCCGATGGAAATACCCCCATCTTCAATTTGTTTCTTCTTGCAACTAACTGGTGGCTTATGGTCGACAATTAATCTAATGGCACTGTAATTTTAAATTTAGTGTCTACTCTATAAACTATTGAATAGTGGTGAAGAGTTATTATCAAGCATGTACCATCCCTCCTTTAGTTCCGTATTAAATTTGTGAACAATTACGTACACGGTCCCTTGTTTTTCATATGCTTTTGTCAATTAAAATTGAATAACATTCACATCCTCTAGTCTCACCCTATCTCTGGTTTTCTGGTGACGGGTAGCATTCACGTTAGTTTATTGAATTTGTTATAGGCCTTATTAGGGATCAAAATTTAACACGTAAGAGTCCTTCAGGGTCTATGGGAGAAAATTTTACCAGTCAAAAAAATTTAAAAATTGATTTTTTTCATTTAAAAAAAAAATTGAAATAATATCTTAAAAGTTTTTAAGAAGGGCTGCCAAATTGTCAACCTTTTTTTTTAAATTTCATTTTTTCTCAAATTGAATTTGTAAATTTCTTTTCATGTTAAAACTTAAATCCCATTTTAAAAACAACTTTCCTTTTGAGTTGTTTTTTCTAATTGTGCATATGATGCAAGTTCTTATTAATTATTATGTCACAATTACCTTTTGATACCATTACATTTTTCAAAAACAATAGTTTCTTTTTGAGTTGTTTTTTCTAATTGTGCATATGATGGAAGTTCTTATTAATTGTTATGTCACAATTACCCTTTGATACCATTACATTTGTTAGTTTCAATTGAGAGCGACTAGATGTCAATATGGGCCATGTATTAGGTCTGTAATTTCATTGGGTTGTGCCTGAAGCTTGCCCAAAGCAAGGTTTGATGACGATTTAAGCTAGAGATGAACATAGATTCATCATTCAGCGAACGCATGTCAAGCAAAGTTTAAGCATGATTTATGCTTGGAGAGGAGGGCATTCAACAGGTTTCCTAATATACTGGACTTGATTTGTTTGAGGATTCCCAATTCCTGGTATGTTTTCATATTAAAAAAGGAGATACCAGAAACATATACACCTTTGTACACACTTTAGTTGAATCCTAAACCTGTTTAGTATTTTACTGAATTTTTTCATTCATGCAATAAACTTAAATTTGATTGAGCTACTTGTATATTGGCTTGAACGTTATGGTCACAAAAATTTCCTATAGGTCTCCTGGCTATCCATTAATCTTATGTGGTTAGATTTCTCAATTGCACGTGTAAGAGTAATGCATTTATTAATGCAGCCTTTGACATAGAAGTATATTTTTGTTTGTGAAAAAATAAAAAGAAATTTGAAAATAATTTACTGTTGTCAATTGAATTGCTCTTTTTTTTATGCTTTTCATAATGGAAGTGCTACATGAATGTGTGCCTTTCTAAATGAAATTAAGACGTACAATTCAAATTTGATCACTAGGTCTTATGTAGATTTTACTATACTCTATACTCTTTTTCCATATTGTTATATTTTTAGCTCCTTGTTACCACATATAGGTATTACTTTTTGTTTCCTATGCTGCTTCTAATAAGGGAAATGAGAATTTGTGTAGCATTACTGAGCGAGTTGAATTTCCGTGATTTGCTAGTGCTTGAAAGTTATGAATTTGTTGCGTTTATCGTTTCACACTGTCTATCTTAGGCTCTATAGTTAATAATTTACTGTTTCTTTCTATGATTGGTTCTGCTCTTTCGAGTGTCCATTGTAGACTTAGATGTAGAGGATGAAGAGTTTTCTCAAATTCTTATTATTAGCCACTCATAGGCATGTAATATTTTCTTCCTAGTCATTTCTCTTTTTCACAACTAATGTCAACACGTGGTCCCTATATACGGCCATGAGTAAGGAACCTTACACCTTCGTTGTAAGTGTTGTCCTAAGGCATAGTAATCTCCACAGTAATAATTCACAACTTATTATTTAGCACGTTTATTTACTACAAATGTATATACTTGTTGTACATGTATTTCTCCTTTTTGTTTAATATGTGATCATAATTAACATAAGGGATTCTTTCGCTATAAATCAATGCATAAATTTTACTCTTGTTAAGAGGCCTGGATATGATCTTGTACTTATGTGCAATTCTCTTTGCTCATATCCATTATATAACAATCTCTTGTCATATTTTATTTTATGCTTATAGTTCCTAGATTAACAATAATGTTGTAGTATACATGTATATCAGTGATATGTACCGTAGATCTACTTAAATCAGTCTTTTATTTCTTAATTTTATAACAGCTAATTTAGGAACAATTATGTACTCTAAATTTATATCATTTCTCATAACAGAAGAGTTTAACCCTAATATTTTGATCCATTAGTAAATGAAAAAGAGCCTATCCATAATAATAACATGATGTTTTATTCTATAAATCCAAAATACTCATAGCCTAAAAATATCCTATCAATAAAGTTACAGAGATATATTCTTTGTTTATAATAGCAAGTAATCTAAACCCTTATTTTTTCCATTACACATTAGATTAAAAATACCCATTATGTTACTACATCCCATCCTGCATGCCATGCCATTTTAAATCTCGGTTCAAAAATGCAAAGAAATCTATACCAACCTTTAATGTTAAAGAAAAATAATCACAATCTTACCAGAATGTGCCAATAGGATTCACTTGAAATTGGAACACCATTTTCTCCCAACCATAGAACTGTTTTCCTTAGTTCAACCCAGAGAAAAGATTTATTTTGCTAAGATATCAACAACCTCTTCATCCTTGCAATTGGCATTTTATGCCCTTTCCGTGTGGGAATTTTCCTCAAGAGGCGTCCTACGTTTTTAGGTTGTTTTTCAAACCAAAAGCTCACTTTTATCCTCAATGATGCTTTATACCAATCATAACTTAGCATTTATCTTCAACTGAGTACTTAATGGATATTTCTCTCCAATGCATTAAGTTTATCCATATTTCTTTCTAGAATTTCAATCATGGAAAGGTTATCATGTATAAAATCTCATTTGCAAGCATTCAATTTTCTAGTGTTTCCAAATTATTACTTATTTAATTATAAAAGATTTATATACAAAATTATGTCATCATCCTTCATGGATTTTCTGTCATCATAGTTTAATTTTAACAAACAGTAAAAATACTAATCTTTCCAATAGAGGAGGGTTATTACATTCTCCCTCCCTTTTATTTACACTATCCTCAGTGTTGAAGTTTTAGTTTTTGGCTACTGAAATAGTGTGGGATACTTCCCCTACATTTCTTCTTCCATTTCCCATGTGGCCTCCTTAGGAGTAAAATGCCTCCACTTCACTTTAACCTGACCAATGACTTGATTCTGGAGCCACATCTCTTTCCTGTCTAGAATACAAAGTGGTTATGGAAGGAAATCGCCTTCAGGTTCCACCTGTAGCGTTTTCAAATCAATAATATGAGTATTATCATATACATATTTTTTTAATAAATATACATGAAAGACATTATAAACTTTAATGTGACTAGGCCAAACTAATTGGTAGGCTACAAGTTCATCTCAATCCAAAATTTAAAATGGCCCTCAAAACCATGGGGATAATTTTGAATACGTCCCTGTATGCAGAGTGTTTTTCGGATTTTTCACCCTCAGATAAACATGATCCCCAACATTAAATTCCTTATGTGTTCGTTTCTTATCTACATAACTCTTATGTCGGTCTTGTGTTGCTTTAACATTCTGCTAAACCCCAAAATCAATATGTCCTCTCGTTGACTCCAACTAAGGGGTGTATGGAACTTCCTTCGATACAAAGCCTTGAAGGGGTTCATTTTGATGGAGGTTTGGTAGTTGTTATTATATGATCCAAATGTAAAATTTCTCCCAACTTATTAGGCCTATCCATCACATACATTCTGAGAATATCCTCCATAATTTGGCTAACTCTTTCAGTTTTCCCATCCATTTGAGGATGGTATGTCGTGCTAAAATTGAACTTAGTACCCCTATTTCTAAATAATGTCATCCAAAAATTTTAGGTGAATTTGGCATTGATCCAATACTCTCATTTTAGGCACTCCATGCAGCCGGAAAATTTCCTTCATAAATATATTAGCAATTTGAGCTATGTCATAGGTTGATTGTATATGCATAAAATGGATGGCCTTACTTAGTGTATCCACTACTACCATAATGGAGTCATGTTGTTTTTATGTTAAAGGTAATCCTTTGATAAAATCGAACGATACTATTTCCCATTTCCATTCAAGAATAGGTAGTGGATTCAACAATCCAGGAGGTTGTTGATGTTTTACCTTAACATGTTGACACTCTATACATTTCGATAAATGCTCTGCCACTTTCTTTTTCATACATGGAAAAAAAAGCCCTTTCCTCAAAGTTGTGTTCATCTTCTCGTATCGCAAATGTCCAAAAAATGACTTCTTATGGTACTCATCAAGTATCATCTCTTTCAACTCCAGTATATTGCATACATACAACTTCACTCTATAAGTGAGCAGTTTTTCTGCATTTTCGGCATAGCCCCATACATGAATTTGCTACATTTTCTATTGTATTTCCAAATACTTTGGATCTTTATGCGTAGAGTCTTTAATTTTCTCTAAGTAGTCTATTTTAATGCTACTAATAGTTACCACCATTAGGCTATAATCATGTTAGCTTAGAGCATCAACTATTTTGTTTTCATTCCCTTTCATGTGCTTAATATCGAATTCAAATTCACTGAGAAATGCCATCCATCTAGCCTGTCTTACATTAAGGTCTCACTAGCTGAAGAAGTACTTTAAGCTTAGATGATATGTTAAGTCAATTTATTGCCTAACAGATAGTGCCTCCACATTTTCAAAGTGTGTATCATAGTAGCTAATTCCAGATCATATACAACATGATTTATTTCACGATTCTTCGACTTCCTTCATTCATAATCTATTACAGAATTTTCTTGCAACAAAATTCCTCCCAAGGCCTCCATACAGGCATATGTACACAATATAAATTCCTTTTTTGGATCTGCTAGTTTTATGGTAGGATCTGTGGTGAGTAAATTCTTTAATTTATCAAAACTCATGTGGCATTTGGCCATCCACTCAAATTTTACCCCTTTTTTCTATAGAGAGGTAATGGGATATGCTATTTTGGAAAATCTTTCAATAAACTTGTGGTAGTACCCTACAAGTCCAATAAATGAATGGGAAATAGCTACATCTTTGGGTATAGGCTAGTTAACGATGGCCTTCACCTTATTTTCTAACCCGTTCTTGGAAATTGCATGCCCTAGATACTTTATTCTAGTTTCATATAATTCACACTTACTAAATTTAGAATACAATTTGTTTTCTCTTAATGTTTGAAGCACTAAACTTATGTGTTCCATATGCTCCTCTTCATTCCTCAAATATACCAGGATATCACCAATAAATACTAGTGAAAATTTATCCAAGTATTTGTTGAGTACACTATTCATTAGGCACATGAAATTTGTTGGAGAATTTGTAAGACCAAACAGGAACACTACAAACTTGTAGTGTTTGTATTAGCTCCTAAAAGTTGTTTTATAAATATCGTCATTTTTAATTCTCAAATGATGATATCATTTCCTTAGATCGATTTTGGAAAATATGGTGGCTCCCCTTACTTGATCAAATAAATTATCAATGCAAGGTAGGGGATATTTACTTTTGATAGTCATATTGTTTAGATGGTGATAATCAATGCATATCCTAAATGTGCACCCTTTTTCTTAACGAAAAGTATAGGTGCTTCCAATGGTGACACACTAGTCCTAATATACCACTCTTCTAGCAACTCTTCTAGCTGCATCTTTAGCTCCATAAATTCTATTGGACTCATCCTGTATGGTGCTCTAGACATAGGGGTTGCACGAGGTATCAAGTCTCTGGATAAACCTATATCTCGATGGGGTGGTAAACTAGGAATCTCCTCTGGAAAGACATCTAGGAATTCACTAATAACTAGAACAACATTTTATTTTAGCTCTCTTCTTTGTTGCTCAGTTTATTTTACATGAACCATGAATATTTGATATCCTTTCTTTGCACTCTTCTTCATTTGCAAGGCTTTAATTTTCCTAACCGATATTAGTTTTGGAGCCCCCTGAATGGTGTGACTTTGTCCTTGCAGGCTTGCATAAGTCACAGTTTTTTCTGGGCAGTTTATAAGTCTTCGATGCCGCTCCAAACAATCCATTGCAATTAATATGTCATAAGACCCAATGGGGAAGTAAATTTAAATCTACTATGGTCAAGTATCCATTTAAATTTAGTTGACATCATTTCACTTGGCGAGTGACTTTTCTCGTGGTACCTGTTTCCAATTATACCATCCAAGCTGTTTTATATTTTTCAGTTTTTAGTTTACAACTTTATGCTACTTGTAGTCGAACATACCTTAGGCTAGCTCCAGGGTCAATTAAAACATAAACATATTGGTTGGTGAGAATACTTTCTAGCTTAATGATTGTGGACTGATGTTCTTCTTGTCTATCCTCCATGGTTGTACTTATTCTTAGAATGCTCCTTACCAGGTCATTCATTGCAGTAGCTTCATGGACAACTTGTATTTTTTTCACAAATGTGGGTTTATGTGGGAAATATCTTAATAAATGAGGTTCATCATGCCACCATCATTTTAATGATCCTTTCTCCTTGTGTGCATTAGTTTTACTAACTCTCAAATATATGATTTTTTACCCTTCCTGGGAAGTTGCCTTTTGATTTACACTCACCTTGTCAAACCTTTTCTACTGATGATCCCGACCAAAATTCTTAAGATATCATGGTTTTTGTCATCTGCCTCCCATTTTGGGATTGGTTCTATCCTTATTCTACCAAGTCTTGCACCCTTTCCCCTTAGTTTTAAATTGCTAGTAACATAACCTCATCCATTGTTTTTGGGTTATCAAACTTGAATCATTCCTTGTAAACTGTAGGGAAGCAGTTTACAAACCAGTGCACTTATGATACAGGACAAATCTCAGTAAGTTTTTCAGTTTAGATACAAACTCATTCATGGTGATTTGTCCTAATCTTAACTCATGAAACTCTTTTCATGATCATCATAATATTGAACACTTAAGTAGCGATTTTTAAAGTGTTTACAAAAGTCATCCCATAATACTGGTTTTTCCTCCAACAATTGTACACACTTTGCCTACTCCCACCATAAAGCGACTTTTCCTTGTGCTTGAGAAATAGATAACTCAACTTTCAGATTTATTTCATAATCATAAAATTGAAAATACTTGGTCATATTCAATAACCAGGCTTCCGCATCCTCCTCCTTCTCCCTGTCAAAAATAGGGGGCTTATTTTTTTGGAATTGTCCTTGGAGTTTCATCTTCCTCTTTCCCTTAGATTTTTAGGAATACATTCTGTCTGACTCCCCTTCACTCTCAAATTTTCTAGGTTTTGTCCCTTCTTCATTCAATACCTCTGATTCAACTATCTTTTGGCTTGATTTCTCCATCAAACTTCTCATCATCATTTGTCAGTCATTGCTGGCATGTATCAAATGTTCATTATTGTCCCTACAGTTTAATTTATGTATTGAAATATTGTAATGTTTAATTTTGGTATTTAGATGTACACTGGAGTGTTTCACATGGGGTTTGTATACTACGCGATATGAACCATAAGCCTAAACCCAAGTAAAAACCTTTACCTAGTCAAGTTAGGGTGTTGTACGCACCATTCCCACCTTGCCACCTTGTCACCTTCATGGGATGGCTCAAGTCTGCCTAGTTATATGTTCAACAGTCATGACAAACTAGTGTGCAAATTGACGGTGGAGGTGAACACCGTAACCCTAACTAGATTTTTCCCTAACTCCTTATCTCTATTGCTCATTGATGTCGTTTTGCTGAGGGAGAAGGGTTAGCAAAGCCCTTTTATCTAGTTTCTGAGAATGCCTCACCATTACGTCACTCAGCGCCATGTGCTACATTATGGCACAACCATCGTTCTCTCTTGCATTACTTTGAATATTCTAAGGACCTTGCTATGGTTCAATGGTTTCTTTTTCTCCTGTCTACGTCATTGGCACTAGATGCTTATGAACACCTGGGATAATTTACAGTTTCCTTGGTTTGGAATACCCATTGTGTAGAGCGATACCTTCTGGGTTGATTTTCCTCTTTTGAGGTAGGGGTTTGGTTTTGGCATGCTATTACAAGTACACAATTTTTATTATTGTGTGTTAATCCTCTATAAAATTTATATTGGTTTTTTTTACTTCTTACTTTTGTTTTCTTTCCATGCAGAGTTTTATTTTAATAATGGTCGTGGTTTGCTTGGTGAGTTGACCTACGACACCTCACTATGGTCATTTCATAGGAATTCTCCATCGAGATAATGGTTCAACACAAGGCGTCATCAAGTAACCATGTTTTTTCCTATCCTAAAGCCCTAATGTTTTGTTAGGGTAATTTATTTATTTTTTCGGTGTAGGGGTTTATAATGACCCTCTTTCTTTCTTCTTTGATTTGTTTCTCACTCCAACTCCAGGTGCTACCTCCGTATCCCAATAAGTACTGTATTTTCATGTTCTAAATATTTACTGTGGAAATTATCTGTCGAGTATTTGTTTTCTTCCTAATTGCTCAGTTTCTTTTCTTACCACATCTCGCTTTGGTGTTGTTCATAGGTACCCCAAACTTCCATTAATCTATGGTTTGTGCATGCTGCTCACAGGGTTCATGTTTTCTCTAATTATTTGGTTTTACTAGAGCCTTTCTCTAGGTTGGTTATGTATTTATTTTGCTAAGACCTGGATGCTGGGGATAATATAAATATATGGTGAATTTGTTGGCTGTCTATATCTGTGTTCGACCTTCTTATTTATAGCCCTTATAACCAAGCACAGTTCATCTTCCACCTGCTAGAAATACCCTAATCTTCAATTTGTTTCTTCTTGTATCTAACTGGTGGCTTATAGCCTACCATTAATATTAATGGCACTGTACTTTTAAATTTAGTGAATACTCTATAAATTATTGAATAGTGTGAAATAGATATTCTCAAGGGCATGTGCAACACCTCCTTTGGTTCTGTATTAAATTTATGAACAATTACCTACACGGTCCCTTGCTTTTCATATGTTCTTGTCAATTAACATTGAATAAAATTGAAATCCTCCATTCACATCTTGTCTCTAGTTTTCTCGTGACAAGTAGGATTGAGGTTAGTCTATTGATATTGTTATAGATCTTCTGTAAGTTTTACTGTACTTTTTATTCCATAGGGTTATATATTTACAGCTCCTTATAACCACATATATGTATTGTATTTTGTTTTCTATGTTGCTTCTAATAAGGTAAATGAGACTGTATGTAGCATTATCAAGGCAGTTGAATTGTCATGATTTGCTACTTCTTGAAAGTTATGCATTTGTTGGGTTTATCTTTTGACACTGCCTATCTCAGGCTCTCTAGTTAATAATTTACTATCTCTTTATATGATTGGTCGTACTCTTCCTAGTGTCGATGCTAGACTAGATATAGATGTAGAGGATGAAGAGTTTCCTCAAATTATTATTATTAATGACTCGTAGCCATGAAATATTTTCTTCCTAAGTCATTTTTCTCTCTAACAACTAATTCCAGCACATGGTCCCTATATACGACCATGAGTAAGGAACCTCACACAATCTTTAACTCTATGTTGTAAGTGTTGTCATAAGGCATAGTAATCTCCATGGTCATAATTCAAAGCTTATTATTTCACAGATTTGTTTACCACATATGTATATGCTTTATGTACCTGTATTTCTCCTTTATTTATAAATGAATGCAGAAATTCTACTGTTGTTTAGAGACTTGGATATGATCTCTGTAACGAACCTCCTTAGCCTACCCTGGAATTTAGCTCTTAAGCTCCCATTCTATAAATTATTTTCTATATTTAATCGTTAAGATGCAATACTGGAAAGGGGTATCTTTAGCCTGTCCTTATATCATCATTATTAATTCTATAACGGACTCCACAATAATTATCAATTTAATTATAGAGTGGTTCTGATATGGTCTTTTAACCCTATTATGAAGCCTTATGTGTCTAATTTCTAATAAACATGATTTAGTAGATGAAGATGGAACTAACCATAACATAAAATCTATACTAATTTCCTTAGTGATACTTTTCATTATAGGCACGTTAGGTATCGTCAACAACCTGGTGATATTCAAGTCAATTTCACTAGATATCTTACAGACCCATATATTCATAACCAAAAGATGTACCATCAATTCCTTATACTACATGGAGGAGAAACTAATTTCATTATGCATGACATAAGCCATCATGAACCTTTGATAATGCTATGAAATACATTTCCCCATAATGTTCCACATGCATTAACATCTGCAAAATACAAAGCATGCTACTCTTTCTTACCACTATAAAGATAATCTTAATAAGTTTGATATGCAGTTGAGAGCACACGATAGTTACATGCATTGATAAATCCATCATTTATGTAAAAGAGGAAATTAAGTGATCCATATATATGAATTATAGGATTTAACATCCTAATAAATCCATTAGTACACAAACACATGTAATTCCTTCAAACATTCTCATGGCGAGGAAACTTAGGCAATCATGTCATAGAAAAACTGGAAGAATAATAGAGACTTAATAAAATCGTCTCATAAACAAACTGGAACTAAAACATGGAAAGAGTAAGAATCATCATATAGACATTCCATCTATCTGAGACCAACTAAAACCTCACTTGGAGGGAGGAGCACCACCACCCAACCATGAATCACCTCTGATTCCCCCCGAGCTGAAGATCTTGCCAAGGGTCAACTATCCTAAATTGATCAATGCAATAAGTATTTAATACCCTCTTTCATAATTTAGTTACTGTTAGCGGCGTCTTGCTTTCATGGATTTTTCCATTTGCCTAGGTCTTTTTCGGAAAAGCTCGTCTTTATCTCCCGTGAGGCTTTTCCTCATAAAATCTTGCCTTTATCTCCCGTGAGGCTTTTCCTCATAAAATCTTGCCTTTATCTCCCATCCTTCTGATGGATCTACAATCCATCCAAGCTTATCTAGAATCACATCTAGAAGCTTTATCATGAAAGATTCATATCTATCACATTCCTCATGGGATTTGGAAAGCATATCGTCTCCCTTGGTGCTCCACCCTCCAAGTTATTTATTTTATTAATTTATTTAATAAGACATTTTCTTTTCATATTACATATCACCTAGCTTTCCTCAGCTTAGGTTTAAAATAGTTTAACCCACAAAGAAGGGTATTAGAGCTAGCTTTCCTAAGCCTAGGTTTACAAACATTTAACACACAAGGGAGGATATCACACCTCGCTTTGACTTAGATTAGCTTTACAATAATTTAGTACACAAAGGAGGGGTGTTACATACTCCCCCCCTTAAATTTTACATCATCCTCGTTGTATCTACATTATGTCCACATTCATAGGTAGCTAGTTTCTGAATCAATAGCTCTCATGGATCTGCCATCTAATGCAATTTTTCTAATGTATGTTGGTCACAAGGAGTGCTCCGGGAACCTCTCCTTCCATAGCTACCTGTAACATTTTTTTCAGACCATTTGTGAGAATTTATAGATGCAAAAGTTTAACTATGATAAATATCATGATCCGTTACTTAATATTATTAAAGCATCTATTTCTTATCATTTATTTTATCTGAAGAATGCATGTTTTCTACTTGCATTCTTTCAAGCCTTTGTGTTCTTGTCGAACACCTGCTTCTTATAATCTCTATGCATACAATACATCAGTTAACATATTTTCCACATTCATATGCCTACAAGATCATAACAGATTAGTTCACATAACAATATATATTCATCATATATATATTCATCATAATTGTATGTATGCCAAACTGCGATTAACCATAGTTACTTATACCAAAGTTACTTTCCTTCTTTTGGGTAACATCCAGGTTTGTTTACCTAGCTAGACATCTATCTAATGACTTTATGCATAGTGATATGGTCCCATATGTATTTTCGTACGTAGTTCATCTATGGTACATCCTATAATACTATCCTCATGCTATTACTTGCATGACATAAACTTTATGCACATATTTTTCCAACATGTTAGTATCATACCAACATTCCTTTGTCTTTAACTGTGTCCAGTTTCCAAGGAAATTTTATGATCATGGTTCATCTATGTAACTAAGAATTTTTTATTTCAAGTGTAAATTAATTCCATATTTCATGTGGTTATAATATCAGTCGCATAGTATTGTATTCATGCACATTTGCATCTTAATCTCACCTTCTTCTTAATGTTCTAAAGCACACTATTAACTCATAGCTTTTGAAGTTTAATATTCATCAGATCATTAATTCATCTCATATGTTTTACTATTTCCCTTTTCATGCCTCAACAACCTCTTTGCCATGCATAATTCAGTGTAGTTATACATGAAAGTTTTTACTACTTTCAATCCTACACTCCTTTTAGTTGCAAGTGTTTATGATCTCAGGGTATTTAGATGTTAGATCATCCTTAAAAATTAAATCACCCTTTAACAAAAGATGAGTTATCTATTTTATGAATTCTTGTTTGAATTACACAACATTTACTTATTTTTTGCAGACACCTTATCAATGCAATCCAATAAGAGATACTCCCAAAATTATTTGTACAAATGATGCATTTCAATTTAAATGATGTCAATATATTTAAATAGATTGTTATATACCTTTTAATTGACCCAGTGGTCTATACCATTTGTGCTACTTCATAAATTACTATGGTTTGCACTCAAGGATACTTATCGCTTCTATTATGCGTATCCATTGAAAGATGCATATGTCCTGGAAATTTGTTTAAATTAATTTTTCCTTAAGTACATCTAGTTTCTATCATGCATATATATTTACTTTACCTAAACTTACAAACCACAATATCTACATGCTTAAGCATGACTAGTTTGGAGAATTACATGAAAAATCAACCAAACAACATAACCTAAAATTGCAAGTAGAAAATTTCCTCAAAAATCATAAGTATTTAACTCTTCTACACAATTCCAATGAGCAGTTATTTTCGTAATCCCATGCAAAATACTTTTTCCATGTAGAATTTACAAGTCTTTCCAAAAGAGTTTTCACACCTATGTTGCACGTACCTTAACAATTCTAATTTTCAATATAAAATTAAACTAATAATGAACTCATCCATTGTGCTTTATGCAGAATTACTCACAAAGAAAACATTTTTAGAAAACAAATTGTTCATGTTTTACATGCTTGACCACACCTACTTCATAAGTTTCTTTATCTCAACTTGATCTTGTGTTCTAAGAAAAATGAGATGTTGACGCACTTTCTTGTCACATGCATGATCACCTTCCTAGCTCATCCACACATCCTCATATTGCGGAATGTTGCAACAGATAATCTGCTGCAACGAGAAATATCTTCATAATAGCGATGAAAATTTGTGTATTTTAATTGCATCACCGTAAGGCCATTCACGTGAAACTCCATATAGAGGCGCTATCATCTCGTGAAGATGAGATACTTATTTTGTATCATCACAAACACAAATATGTGAGGTGATTTAGATCGTCCAAAGATCGATGCTCGCTGCTGCACTGAAATAGTCTAATCAAATTTGCATTTTTCGAATCAGCAAACAATTTGTAAATTATGCATGCAATTCTGAAAAAAAGACAAGGGCGACTTCCTCCTAATTAATAACAGATTCTCGAAGAGTATCACTATGAGAAAAACGTAGAGAACAACTTGTAGTTTTGTTATCGGTGGTCACCATTTGACTTAGGTAGTCACTCCCTTATAGTTTTTGGGGTTCTCTCTTCCTTGATGACGTTCCTCACCGAGCTCCTACTATTGTTCAATTGTTCTTGACGAACCTTTTGTTTGTTGTTTGTCACGGTGTTGTCGCTTCCACAACTTTCTTGGTTTGAAAGCAAGTCAATAAACATTTTTTTTGGAGTTCATTAAGCTATGGAAAATTATTTTAGAGATTCCAATGATATCAATATATTGTGACAGATCTCAAGCTCAAAATATCGCTGGAAAGATTTAAGGTAGAAGGGGCACGACATTATTTTATAGGGGTTCAACACCTTGATAGCCACAAACTTCTGAAATCAAAATCTCTTGACAATTTTTACTCATTATCAACAAAACAAAACATCATATACATTTTAGAGAAAAGTTGTGCGTAATTTTAACTTTTAAATTTCTATAGAACAAGGGAATTTTAAGTCTCACATTGACCTAGAAAGAAAACAATTCATATTTCATACAATATGGATATAAGAGAACGTCATAAGACATAAGAATATGGATATATTTCGAGTATGGATATCTTATGTTGTAGAAAGGTTTATATTATTTTCCTGAACGGTTTAATCTTTAATATTATTAAAGATTATTTTTTTCTATGAATTTTTGCATTCTATTTGATTATACATCCTCCATCTATTTCAAACATTTAACGTTCTGCTTATTTTCTTCTTGCCATTTTGGTTTGACAGTTTGTGAAACCACAGCCATTATAAAATAGAAGTAGTGCTATGCCATTTGAAAATCCATTGTTGGTTAAGGGAACCTATAAAGAAATTATGCAATCAGTCAAAGAGAAAGCTACTGATTGAAGCCATCCACTGATTGGTGACAATACACACCTTGCGTGGTTGGTAGTTTGTGGATCCTTCATAATGAGATGCATCCATTAACTAGTGAGTTACCACAAATTCAAAAAGATAGTGTCACGAGTTGATATCATCCTTATAATTTAGTTCATTCATATATTTCTATTTCCATAGGTTTCACCTGAGACATGATGCTAGCATAGCACACCAATGACTGAGAAAATAATTACGTTATTTCAGAACCATTGAGAAACATTATCACAAGAAGAAAATATATAATCAACCCCAATAGGGTGTGACAAAATAAAAGCAAAGTGCACAACTCATAATATAAAATAGAAACAAAAGTGTATATAATCATCTAAGAGGATTTAGCTATAAGAAGACCTAGGGGAAAGCATTTTTTTAGTTCAAACCCTAAATTTTAAACAACGGAACTACCTATACTCCTAGATACCGTGGTAATGTTTCTTGAAACACATATATTTTTCTCACGTGTAAAACATTTTTCCACAACATCTTGGACAAAATTCCACGGAAACTGCTTTGGGAACCTTGTTTCCCCCTCCCTTGACATGAAATATGATAGGTTTGCATACACTCCATTATTTTGAACCTGTGAAAAGGGTTGCGACTAATCCTAGAACAATGACACAATCATTGTTGTTGTGGGAGGAAATATCCATTCCCTCTCCATGTCTGCCAGCTAGAAAGGCATCTACACCAAGTGCTTTATTCTCTCCTCCAATCTTTTTTTCCCTCAAACAATCAATTAAAGACTTTTGGTTAGACCGGAACACGGGAATTGAATCAATTATTGAGACCAAAAACATACTGTCACCTTCAACCCTACATCTATAAAGCAGATTTTATAACCCCGGTCAGTCTCTATAAGCTTATAGGTTCACGATATCTAGCTGACATAATTTTTAAGTCAAAATGCTCACAAATGATTATCCATGTGTATGCAGAACGAAATGAATGAGATTTAACAACGACATTGTGGGGACACAATAACCTTGCAAGAACATGATAACCTCAAACAAATAGTTGTCCGCTAATTGTTTCGAAAGGGAATAACGTTAATTACCTTTCAACATAGCTTTGGGCTCGTTAATAATGCGAATAGTGTTGCAGGAGGAGGGGCATTGGGATTCAAGAGCCTGCGGCAAGCATTGAACAACTATGGATTTGTTGTTGCACAACTATCAGTACCACAAAATTGTCATCAACTTCGTAACCTTGACGCCTCTCATACCAAGAGAAGGCACGATGGTGGTTACAGTAATGAAACACTGCTTCATCCTTAGCTATCATTAGTCGAGTGCCATACTCGTTCTTCCCTTCTCGTAAGCTTATGAGAAAATAGCAGGCATTACGTAAAGGCGCAAAAGAGAGAGTGCATATACAAGCTCGCAGGTTCTGGGTTTTATAACCTCTAGAACAAGGAAACAATATTACCAATGAATAAACAATAGTCTAGCCAAAGAAGATAGTGCTCACACTTTCTATGATCACTCCCTTATCATTTGTTATAGCAACAATGTTGCTTTCAACATCTTTTTCTTAATTCATTATCACAATTAGGAAACCTACAGTTTTTTTTTCCATTCCTTTCTTAAACAAAATTAGAGTAATAAAAAAAAATAGAATGAAATTCATTGTTCTTATATCTAAATGGCTTTATCGTTGCTTTTATCTAGAATTCATGGTTTTAGAATCACCTAAACTAGTGTGCATGATATTTAAGAAACTTTCTAGTCTCAGTCAAAAAAAAGAAGCGCTATTTTATCCCTTTAAACTTGTGATTTACATTCATAAGGCAATATTCTAAATGGAAAGAACGTCAATATTATCCAATACTGTTGCTTTTTACCAGCGGTTTAATGGATAGCGTTACTATATTTGTGAGCAAAGAGAAAATCGACTTCTTATTTTTTTGCAGTCGAAGATTTTCTTACCTCTCTAAATTATTAGATGATATCAAGCTCTCCTAGATGTTTCCCATCATCGGGTGCAGCTACAGATAAGTATTGGTCCAATATCCACCACAAGCGCACGTCAATTATTGGCATATCTGTGCCATGCAAGATAGAATTTTATGATTACGACCATTGTTCGAAGCTTGAGCCGTAAAGTTTGGATGAAGCCCACGTCATCCGCATTACACACGTAGTTGTATAGTAACTCTATTCGAACGTAATTGTCTATAGAGCAGTGGAAAGCAGTAGGAGCCAATATATTTTTTATTTTATTTACACACTATCCTCCTTCACGTTGATGATTAATTCAACAATGTATGTTGATTCGGACTCCATTCTGTGTTGACAATCCCTATGCAGGACTTGAGGGTTGGCTTCACTATAACCAATTCTCCATCCTTTCGCCTGACTTGTAGCCCTCCAACATCTTCCTGAGCTAGCACAATCAGAGCCACTTCATCTTTGTGGCGACCCATCCCCAAAGCCAACTCTGGCATAGGGCATGGGAAATCATGATTTAAACTCAGATGAGAAATGTGACCCTCACTTGGTATGGAAACAGAGCAGCATCCAACTGACAAATAATACAATGCTTTTGAGAGGGGAGGAAAAACCAAATCGATGCCTAAACGCACTTGGGAAGCGCTCTCAATACCCATTCTCCTTGCTGTAATATTCTTCTGAGGAGAATACTACTTGGATGGTTGTTAACTAATGGCTATGCCCATAAAAATCTTATATAACCAACATATATATCACACTCAAGTTCAATCTTGGGCAAGGCCGCTTATGCTATCTATTGACCAAAATTTTAATATATATCCCAAAAATGTATAACATAGAAATCGATCCATAATACGCGTATGGAAGGTCATTTAGTTTACAACTCTAAAAGTTAATTTTTATTTTAAGGAATAATACCCCCCTTTTCTGTGTTTCAAAAATTGAACTTAGACCATCATCGTATTTTTAAGTATAAAATTTTAATTTTGGTGGCTTAACAAAATCTAATCACCATGCATAAATTAATTCGAGCTTCGTTCTTCATATCAGGGGTTTTAAAAACCTCCATGGTCCATTAGAATTAAAGATTAGTGTATGGACGACTATGCTATGCTCTTGACTTTTCAACCCTCGCGCTTATAATTATCTAATTTTAGACCATATACACCATCATTTACATTCTATAATATATCGGTCCATAATTTATATATGGGAGGGTATTGTTTTTTTCCAATTTCTCTATTTTCTTTTATCTTAAGAATAATATCTCATGTTCCATGTTTCCACAATCTACCTTACCTTATAGGTTTTAAACTCTTTAGCAATTCAACCTATGTATTTATGTTGTCCCTTCCCAACAAGTTCATTTTTTGATAGACATAAATATTCCTTTCTCTATACATTTTTAATATTTAGATTCAATCTTAAAGAGTCTAGATCTAACACTTATACTATGACCCCTTAGAAGAGTTTGTCGTAGTGAGGCCAATTTTAGGCTAAAACTTGTCCATACCCTATGGAGGTGTATTGGCCCATAGGCTGCAAGGTTTGAACTTGATTACTCTGATACCATTTGTAACGAACCTCCTTAGCCTACCCTAGAATTTAGCTCGTAAGCTCCCATTCTATAATTTTTTTCTATATTTAATCATTAAGATGCAATACCTGCAAGGGCTATCTTTATCCTGCCCTTATATCATCATTAGTAATTCTATAATGGACTCCACAGGCATTATTATTTTAATTATAGACTAGTTCTCGTATGGTCTTTTAACCCTACTGTGAAGGCTTATGTGTCTAATTTCTAATAAACATGATTTAGTAGATGAAGATGGGACTAACCATAGCATGCAAACTATACTAATTTCCTTAGAGATATCTTTCATTAGAGGCACACTAGGTATCATCGGCAACCTGGTGATATTCAAGTCAATTTCACTTGATATCTTACAGACCCATATATGCATAACTAAAAGATGTACCATCAATTCCTTATACCGCATGTACGAGCAACTAATTCCATTATGCACGACATAAACCATGGTCAACCTTTGATAATGTTATGAAAGGAATTTCCCCATAATTGTCACATGCATGAACATCTGCAAAATACTAAAGCTTGCTACTCTTTCTTACCACTGTAAAGATAATCTTAATAACTTCGATATGCATATGAGAGCACATGACCATTAGATGCATTATTAAATCCACCATCTTTGTAAAAGAGGAAATTAAGCAATCCATATATCCGAATTGTAGAATTTAACATCCTAATAAATCCATTAGTACACAAACACATGTAATTCCTTCAAACATTCTCATGGCGGGGAAACTTAGGCAATCATCTCATAGAAAAACTGGAACAATAACAGATACTTAATAAAATCTTCTCATAAACAAATTGGAACTAAAATGGGGAAAGAGTAAGAATCATCATACAGACATTCCATGCATTTGACACCAACTAAAACCTCACTTGGAGAGAGAAGCACCACCACCCAGCCATGAATCACCTCTGATCCCCCCCAAGCTGAAGATCTTGCCAAGGATCAACTGACCTTAGTTGATCAATGCACTAGGTATTTAATACCCTCTTTCCTGATTTAGTTACCATTAACAGTGTCCTGCTTTTATGGATTTTTCTGTTTGCCTAGGTCTTTTTCAGAAAAGCTCATCTTTATCTCCCATGAGGATTTTCCTCATAAAATCTTGCCTTTATCTCCCACAAATCTTTTATGTCCGATGGATCTTTGTCTCCCATGCATCCAATGGATTTGCAATCCATCCAAGCTTATCTAGAATCACATCTAGAAACTTTACCATGAAAGATTCATATCCATCCAATTCCTCATCGGATTTGGCAAGCATCTCCTCTCTCTTAGCGCTCCACCCTCCAAGTGATTTATTTTATTAATTTATTTAATAACACATTTTCTTTTCATATTAAATATCACCTAGCTTTCCGCAACATAGGTTTAGAATAGTTTAACCCACAAAGAAGGGTATCAAACCTAGCTTTCCTTAGCTTAGGTTTACAAACATTTAACACACAAGGGAGGATATCACACCTAGCTTTAATTTACCATAGGTTTACAATAATTTAGTAGACAAGGGAGGGGTGTTACAATCTCGTGAATATGTGTATTTCTCTCTCCTCACATCTATTGTAGAACAACCTCTTGTGATATTTTCTTTTATCCTTATAATTCATAGTTTACCAATAATGTTATAGTATATATTTATATCATTTCTCTATACCGTAGAGATAATTAAATCAATGTTCTATTTCTTAAGCTTATAGCACCTAATTTACAAATAGTTATGTACTGCGAATTTATATCATTTCTCATAATACAAGAGTTTTACCCTAAGATTTTGATTCATTAGCAAATGAAAAAAATCTTATCCATAATAATGCCACGATGTTCTATTCTATAAATCGAGAATACTCATAACATAAAAATATCATATCAGTAAATTTAAAGAGATATCTTCTTCGTTTATAATAGCAAGTAATTCTAAACCCTTTTCTAAGTACAAATCAGATTAAAAATATAGATTATGTTACTACATCATATCATGCATGCCATCTTAACGCTCGATTCACAAATACAGAGAAATATGTACCAATGTTTAATGTTGAAGAAAAACAATCACAATATAACCAGAATGTGCCGATAACATTCACTTGAAAATGGAGCTTCTTTTTCCTCCCAACCGTAGAACTATTTCTCCTCAGTTCAACCCTGAGCAAAGATTCCTTTTGCCAAGATATCAATGAACTGTTGATCCTTGCAATAAGCATTTTATGTCTTTTCCATGTGGGATTTTTTCTCAATCGGGATTTTTCCTCAAGCCACATCTCACTTTTGGGGTTGTTTTTCAAACCAAAAGCTCATTTTTATCCTTAGTGATACTTTATACCAATCCCAACTTAGCATTTATCTCCAGTTAAGAACTTAATGGATGTTTCTCTCCCATCCATTAACAATCCCAACTTAGCATTTATCTCCAGTTAAGAACTTAATGGATGTTTCTCTCCCATCCATTAAGTTTATCCAAAATTCTTTCTAGAATTTTGATAATGGAAAGATTATCATGTATAGAATGTCATCTACAAGCATTCAATTTTCAAGTGTTTCCAATTTATTACTTATTTATTTATAAACTATTTATATGCAAAATTATATCATCATCCTTCATGACTTTTCTGTCATCATAGTTTAATTTTACCAAACAGTAAAAATAATAATATTTTCAAGAGAGAAGGGTTATTACAATTAGTCACTTCGGTTTATAATATTAATAATATGTTGGGTTTATAATTTAATCTCTAAAT
>APFE031532856.1:32264-59091 GCA_000404065.3 Pinus taeda
TAATTTTTCAGTCATTTTTACATTATACACCTAATAATTATTAATCATTGCCTACATCAACCACATTTACTAATGTGGTTGTAAGTGTGCTTGAAATACACCTATGGGAGTATATCAATCACATTAATAAAAGTGGTTGTGATGGTACTAATAATCTAAGAGAATTTCAAGACATGAGGAATTCCATTAGCAAAGAAAGATATAATTACTTTTCACTCACACTTCATACAACTTTATTGTTACTATCTTTATCATGAATAAGGCAATTGTGTTTTTCAATAATAATTAGATATCATTTTTCAATTACTTTCTTGACATTAAATGATTGTGTGGTTTACACCCGAGACAAAAAAAACATTATGAATGTGTTTCTTCTCACATTCTTTGGCTTGAATGATATAAGGTATGTATTCATCATAGATGTCATTATCTGGATTATTGATGGAAACCAAATTATTATAAAAAAAAATTCTATGTCACTATCTTTATTAATATGATACCTTAATCTAGTGCAAATACTATTATCTTGAGTTCTTGACTCGCTTTGCCTTGAATAATATCAAAGTTTTTGATTATTACAAGTATTGTAAATTTCAATCACATATGAACCATATTATAATCACAGATAGATAAATATTGACTGATTTTTATCTTACTTTGTTTTTAATAATATAACCCTTTACTATTGTATTGTTATATTTAAATATATATGTAATATATAGATAATGTTATTTTTAAATTATATGTAAAACCATATATTGTACTTTAATTTTCTTAAATGTATATTTAATTCACTAAAACCTAATTGTTTATTTTTTTTATAAAATCAATTTTAAATCAAGTTTTTTACCTTAAAAATTTATAATTTACCATATATATTTTTTGACAATAATAACATATATCTCGTCATGTATGTGATTTATCAAAATGTATTATTTCCATCATAAATTCATAATTGTTGTTGATACTCTCATCCTCAGCAACTTTTAGGTGGTGCTACAGCATTGATGTTTATTTGATGAAGATTGCACATGGCACCATGTATTCTTCTGTATCCCCAATGTTAGGAAAACCATATTTAGTTTACTTAAATTCACAAATATTGTAAAGTCGATATTCCTGCTCCTCGTAGCGACGACTCCAGGTTGGTTTGACCTATTGTCTTTTAAGATTAGTGCAACTCTTACGACTATATAGAATATTCTTACCCATTTTTCATACCGTCTTTAATATAAGTTGGAAGTCTTGTTTATATTACCTTTAATAATTTCTAATAAAAAAACAGATTCAATTAAATCAATTAAAAACCAATATTACGAACCATTATTGTATTCTCTTTCTTCATTTCAAGAAACACATTCATATAACCACGATCTTGCGCAACAGCAGAAAGAACCACTAAAGACTCTAAAATAAGAACCGTGCATGTCGGACATGTTTTGTAACATGTTAAAAACGTGAAAGCATTATCTTCTAAGTTGGGTGTTTTTATATCACACAAGAACGCATATCCAAGCATTCTCTTCTCAGTTGGGCGTTTTTATATCAGACATGAACGCATATCTTCAAGCATCAGCACATATTTTAATGATGTGAAAGAAATAATACCCATAATCGCCTTATTCATAGATATTTGTAGGTCTACGAATACAAATTTCACAACCCTGAGATTCTAATGAGACCTATTCTAGATTGAGTGTTTCACTAACTTCTAAGGATCCTTTGATTTCTATGTTTATGAACTTATATTAAGTAGCAGGGGCTATATCTCTTATACTCAAATCTCGAGCTATAAGGAGAGGGTAAGGGGTTTTGGAAAACATTTATTCCGTGCCTTTAATGATTAAATAAACATAATATATAAATATCTCATTTTGCTAATTTAGACTAACCAATTAAACTAGTTGTTTACATTATTATTGTTATTCTACTTACTCTTCTGAAAGTTCCGCTGTTTGGCTGAAGGTATGAATTACCACGCCTAATTTCATATATATAGATATACATATTCGAGATAGGTAAGTCATGCGTTAGTTCATTTGTCAAGACATGAAATAGAAAAAGAATACGCCTAGAGAAGTAAAGATATGCATCGCATCGTTGGAATGATGTAGAAAGGCATGGTGGAAATGATTTGAAGCAATTTGCAAGGTGTTTCTGAAGTGGTCGATAGGGAATAGGACGATAAAAGTGTTAATGTAGGGCCAACTTATGTTGCCACTTGTGAGAATTGGGAATATAAATTAACCAAAGTCTACGTGGGCCTCGTTACATTGATATGACACCACTCAACTTGGCAACTTGTTCGAAACCAGTCGGTTACATCTATATCAGACAGCGGAGAAGACTCAAGAATTCTCTGGATATAGGAGAAGAAAAGGAGGAGAGGCTGCGGTTCAATGTACGGTATACTGGGGTGCTTGAAAGCTCCTCTCAAGGCGTTCTTACAGGTTACAGCAGCAGAGGCCTGAACAGAAAAGGTAACCTTCCCATTCCAGTTTGCCTCAGTGTAGGAAAGGCAATTATCCAGGTTTTAAATTAATAGATATGCGTATTTATGTTAGTGTACATATGCAAGCAAGCTGAATTATCGACTGAATATATATACAAGTTTGAAGGTATTAAATCTTGAACCTATAAGGAAGTATTTGGACGAATGATGGACGACTTTCGTGGTGATCCATCCGAATGGCTTTGCGTCGATATATTTGCTCTAGTGTTGTCACTGCTGGATGTTGCGAGCTTGGCTAGGAGTGTATCAGTCTCCACCAAATGGAAATCTGTGGCCGAATCCGACTTTTTGTGGGCAAAACATTGCCGAGAGCTTTGGAAAGACAAATTTACAGTGAGAACAACTTCTGTGCATCAGATTGAACCAAGAATTACAGCCTATTGCCTCTCTATTGAAGAAGGACGCCGGGTAAATTGTTTTACATTACCAACAATTTTTATTTGAACAACTAGACAGCATTCATTAAAAGCCCAAATTTACAATGGAGCAGACGGTAATTGAGAACCCTAATTTGAAAACGGCAGCGGACAATTAGATGAAACCCTAGGGATTAGTAAGTAATCTGCAGAGTTAAAGTATTATCTTCGATTCATATCGACATATCGTGTGAATGTAATTGCAGATACGAATCACGGCCGACGATCTGTGCTCATACACCTGGAATTTCTGGTACAAAAGGGTACGCCTATACGAAAGGGATATTATAAACATTGTGTACATCCAATTAGGTTTTTTCTAAACTCAATTTTCGTACCAAAAGCATTCATAGGAATGAATTTTTATTCCTGGTGCATGTGTAAGGAAACCGGCAAATGACATACTGACAGAAATGAATTTATTGCAGGAAGCAGGGAATTACTGGGTCAATTGTGATCCATATTGGCGCGGGCTTCATCCTATGCGGCGATACTTCCACCGGGATGGCTACGTCTCTGCAGATCCAGACGACCCACTGTGGGGAGGTCACGAATGCCGCTGGAATTTTACAAAAATGCACCAAGGGAGGTCTGTAATGGTTTGTGTACGAATAAACCAGTGGCCTCCGTTGACAGTCTCACGTACGTCGTGCTGGGGATGGAGAATGGAGAACTTCATGGTTGTCTACCAGACATCGCATCCCCATGAAAGTTCTCAAGCAGGTGCGGCTAGCTTATCTTTTTCGATTTTATAGACGACTTCAGGGAATCTTTTTCATAGAAGGCTTGTGATAGCAACTTAGTGCTCGGTAGCTTTCTTAAAAAATTTTAATAATCTATTATATGGATAATTTTAGGTTTTTAGGTTTTTTTTATTACAGAGAAAGATAGGCGATAAGTGTGATTTAGTGTTACAGAGGTGTTAATTAGTGTTGGTTTGATATTGAGTAATTTTGATAATAATACTACGATTTTACTTGTTGCAGTGAGGTTTGGGTAATAGATTGTTTTCTTTGTGGATTTTTCAATTAAAAGTTATATGGGATTTTATTAATGTAGAAAATAAAATTATTATTTAATTTTAATTTATTTGGAGTTTTATATTGTAGAAAGTAAATTGTTGGATATTTAGGATTTGTATATATCATCAGAAATTAGAATGAGTGGGGTTTGAAATTATCATATGTTTATTTTAATTTTGAATTGATGAATATAGTTAAATACAATATTTGATTAAAAATTATATATTGACCAATTTAAATATTGTTAACATATTTCGTAAACTAAAAATAAGATGTATTTATCAATTTTATTAAAATTTTTATATTTATATAGATTTGACATTATATACAGAAATGTTCTTATTTAAAATCTATTACATATATATAAATATATAAACTTGCTACTTTATTTAAAATGCTATATTTTTTTTAATGGAATATTTTATTTCGATATATATAAATTTATCTATTTTTATCACTTTGATTTATTCAATTAATAAATTAGTATAACCTTTTAAATAAAAACTTAATACAATTTACTTAAATTAATAATAATTATAATAGTATATATAATTTAACATAGGAAAAGAATTGGACTTGGAATTATAGATAGTAGATTATATTAGCGATGATTTTGACAGACCGTGATGATGAGGAAAAAAAAATGTTAAACCATTGAGTGATGTCCATTAGAAATGGCCATTGATGTTAGAAGGTTGACAAATAATTCCGGATTGGATTTATAATATTAAGAGATAATTGTCGTTGTCTTTTTGTAACATGGATTTCAAGTGCACGCGGATGAAACGATTACACATGAAAGCATCAATTCATCATTGGATGTTAAGGGAATTAGACTTAATTATTTAGTGAACAACAACGGTTTTTATTATAGTAAAGAGAAATCTAAATATGTTGTGAGGTTTAAGCACGTTTACATTGAAGGAAGTGTTCGAGGTAAGGGATGATTATTATGAAAAAATTATTGAAAGGTATATAAATTTATAATCCAATTTTTTATAATTATTGTAAACTTAATTTTACATTATAATTAATCGTTTTGATTTGTGTTTGGAATTATAAAAACATTAAATGACGATATATGATTGGATTGCATTTTGTCTTTGAACTCTTGAAATCAAATGTAGGTATATTATATGAAGTATAAATATTATATATTTTTTTAAATATTAAATATATTGCTCAAAGAGATCTTACTATTGGGAGAAGAAGTGTAGTAGTAAATGTTTGTAAAATTTAATATTTAATATAAAACAATTATGTAATATGCTTTTAAAAAATAAACAATGTAATTCAATATAATTTACATAAAAAAAATAATTTTCCTAATCGTCTTTTAAAATTGAAATTATAACTATAGAGTAAAGAAATTGAACTTGAATTGAACTTGTTTAGTTTTTTTTGAAGTGTTGATTTAGGGTTTTATTGGAACAATAACACAAAGGGGTAAACCATTTTTTTTTCCTTTCCTTTTTAATTTGGAAGGTAATTTTTCAATATTTCGTGTATTTAAAAGGTTTCATTAACTGAGAAAAACAAATAATGCGAAGAACAATTATTTTTATTTTCATAAATGGTTAGGAAGGGTAAAAATTGGGAAAAAAAGACCAAGAATTAAAATATTTTTAAAACTTATTATTAATATTAATTTATTTAACATGGATATCTTTAACAATTCTTCTTTTTTGGTAAGGCTTTTTCTTTTTTTGGCTAACATTAAATTAATATCATATAAGTTAAAAGAATAATTAAATATATATATTTAATACTAATATTAATTTATTTTTTTGTAAGCTTGGTAGGTCTTCTTGATTCATTCATTTTTGAAATCATGTTACATTCATGAAAGACTTTCAGTGGCCTCAACCTGCCCATTCAGAAACCAAGTCAGTTGGCCCCCAGAACTCATTATAAGCCATTGAAAATATCAATAATTTAAGTGTGTCAAACTAGGCCTTATAGGCCTAAATGTCTAAAAAACAATGTTCATGTACATAGTTGTAATATATGATACTATCAGACATATACATACAAAAATTTAACAAAAAAACAACCATAATAGAACTAAAAGCTAATGGTCATCACATGACTCCACAAGGGCAGGGTTCTTAGCACTAGATCTGAGAAATTTTGTCTAGGGGATGCATGGAATGTGCTTTTTGATATGGCCAAGTTGAACATTCTGCTGTTAGATTTCAAATTGAATAAGCTACAATTCCTTCTGCTGAAGGCCTCGATTGGTCTTTCGAGAGTCAATCAATGACGACATGATGGCTTTAGCCACAAGATTCATCATAAGCCAATAGAGGTGCACTACTTGTTTATACTATGTGATGTGCCCATGAGTATGACCAGGATTTGGAGCAAGAAATCGTAAATCCTCCACATGCACTTTAGCTTCTGCTCGCTAATTGAGATCAACTTCTAAGCATAAACTGCTTTAGGTATAATTTGAGCATCTAACCCATGTCCACTTCGATTCGATGGAGAACTGATGGAAAACCATTGTTACCATGATTACCAGTCTTTCGGCCTCTGTCGCGTCCTCCATTACCAGTTGATATAGTACCATGGCAAGGGTGGTCCATCTTATTTACCTTGAAATTACACAAATCATAGACAAACCAATCTATGGGGTAGGTCGAGAACCAATATTTGTCTTTGAGCATGTTCGGCCCCTATACTACTAGTGTAACCCCTCATTGTTATTAGTACAACCCCCTTATCATATTGTTGTGCCCATGTAGTCCCCTATTGTTATTATTGTGCCCTTACATTATTATTGTTATGTTGGCTCTGATTATATTATGACCCCTTAGACTCATATATATAGAAAGGAGGTCTTGTCATTTGTATCATCCAAGAATTGTTAATTTATGTAATGTAAAGGAGGTTGCCCCCTCAAAGAGGTTGAATTCTAAGGCGTTGACCTATATTTTCTATCCTTTTGTGAGCTGGTTCCATAATGTTTGGTATCAAAGCTGACATAACAATAATAACGTAAGGGCACAATAATAACAATAGGGGACTACATGGGCACAACAATATAATAAGGGGGTTGTACTAATAACAATAAGGGGTTACACTAGTAGTATAGAGGCCTAACATGATATTTGGTATCAAAGCCTTGGATTCTGGGGTTTCGCTGCTCCAAATAGGTCATCGTGGCAGTTTCACTATAGCTTTTTTCTGTGACATTTAAAAAATGATAAAAAAGACCCAATTGAGATGAAATCGCGTTGAACCTTGAGTCCGAATTTCAGAGCTTTTCGTGCAACATTTGCAGAGATATGATTTGAGGAAGTTGGCCTTTCTGCGAACTCCTGAATTACATTCCAAACAGGGGACCTCGGGAAATCATCATAACTTTTGTTTTGAGCATTGGATTGGAATTTCGTAAGAAGTTACAGAAAGAGAACAGACTATAGTTTCCTATGTATGTTTTTCAAATCCTAAGGTTAACACAGTGACACGTGGCACTTCATATAAGTTCGCTCTTCTGAAAAGGTCTATAATCAGGTCATCTTGGGAGATTGTACATAATTATTTCTTGGAGAATCTAAATTTGATTAGACTGTTGGCATTGGAAACAAGACGTAGAGGGCTACAATAGGTCATGATTTCCGAACTGGAAGATTTGAAATTACAGAGTTACAGTCATTTCAAGATCGAGCTCCTAAAATCAAGAAAAAGCAAGATGAGGAAGTCTGATGGCAAGGATCCGATAAATTGGATACTACATATGGAGCAATATTTTGATCTACATGGTGTACCACTATTACAAAAGGTATGTATTGCATCTTCATATTTAGAACCTAATCAATTTTTATGGTATAAAGGGCTTTGTTCTCATAAACAACTTTTCATGTGGTCAATTTTCACGGAGGAAATGATAGCACATTATGAGGATACAAAGAGAAATGCGTTCTTTAGCCAATTGATAAATCTCAAACAAAAGTGTTCAGTGAAAGAGCATATTGAGGACTTTCAAAAATTGAATATAAGGGAAAAGGATATTCCAAAGAAGCAGAGGATTGATGTCTCCATAGGGACTTTAAAGAATAACATTCAACATGAGGTTCGTCTTTTGGAACCTAATTCATTGGAGAAGGCATTTAGGTTGGCAAGAAAAGTGGAAAGCAAAATTACGGAAATAATGAAGTCTACCCCTCACAACTATAAACATGTAAGTGTTGTTTCTCCTAGCCTTTGACAACCTACAATGGTGACAACACGACAATTGGAAGAAAAAAGAGAAAAAGGGCTTTGTTACAATTGTGATAGCAAATGCACTAAAGGTCATAAGTGTGCTAAGAAGAAATTATTTTACATAGATTATGAAGAGGAGGAAGAAAAGGATCAAGAAACATCAAAAGTAGAGGATATACACCAGGAACCAACCCCAACAAAAGAAGAAATGAATCTGACCATATCTTGTAAAGCATTGGCAAGAATTACCACTCCTCAAACTCTCAAGACAGAAGGACATATCAAAAAGAAAAAGGTTCAATAAGTGAAAGATTACATCAAGAAAGAAGAAATGGATCCAACCATATCTTCTAATGCATTGGCCAGAATTACCACTCCTCAAACTATTAAGATTAAAGGACTTATCAAGAAGAAAAAAGTTCAAGAAGTGAAAGATCACATCGAGCATCAAGAAATGAATCCGACCATATCTTGTAAAGCATTAGAAGAAATTACCACTACTCAAACTCTAAAGATAGAAGGACATATCAAGCAGAAAAAGGTTCAAGCAATGAAATATCACATCGAGCATCAACAACAAGTTCTCTAACTTTTAAAGGATAACGCCACTTTGGTGTAGAATCAAATGAAACAACAAGTAGGTCAACATCGTAGTGAAAAAAGTTTTGATGTAGGTGATTGGGTATTTCTACATCTACATGTCAAGCAAGCTATTTATTAGAAGCAAATATTGGCAATACTACATGCACTTAAGAAATGACAACCTTACCCAATGGGAATACACTTCAAGGTAAAAATGGATCATGATAGTCTTAAATACTTTATAGAACAAATATTATTTAGAAGAACAGAAAAAATGGGTCACAAATATGTTGAGTTATGACTTTGACATCATCTACAAAAAAGGGAAGAAATTTTTTGTTGCAAATGCACTCTCAAGAAAGGATGAGTATGTGGAAGCATTGTTTTGTGATATTTCTATTATCCAAGCAGATTGGATAAATGAAGCAAGGGATGAATGGAAGAAGGATGAAGAAGTGTGGCCACTCATTCAAAATTTGCTGAAGATCCCAATTCAAATGATATTGCCAGAACTTTAAGACGAAGGAAAAATCATATTGGAACATGGAGCATTCATAGAAACAAGAACCCGACAGCTACAAAATCGATTAATTTCAAAGAATCTCATCAAGTGGAAGAACATACTTGCAAAAGATTCCACATGGGACGATAAGAATTTTATACAGAAGCATGAAGAACTACTCAAGCATTGAGGACAACACTTTTTCAAGGAGAGGGGCATCTTAGGCCCGTATACTACTAGTGTAACCCTTTATTGTTATTAGTACAACCCCCTTATTATATTGCTAAGCCCATGTAGTCCCCTATTGTTATTATTGTGCCCTTACATTATTATTGTTATGTCGGCTCTGATTATATTATGACCCCTTAGACTCCTATATATAGAAAGGGGGTCTTGTCATTTGTATCATCCAATAATTGTTCATTTATGAAATGTAAAGGAAGTTGCCCCCTTGAAGAGGCTGAATTCTAAGG
Organism: Pinus taeda; assembly: GCA_000404065.3. Classification (NCBI taxonomy): domain Eukaryota; kingdom Viridiplantae; phylum Streptophyta; class Pinopsida; order Pinales; family Pinaceae; genus Pinus; species Pinus taeda. The sequence continues at coordinate 41,981 of APFE031532856.1, forward strand.
CATTGAACTATCTTTCTATCTTTTTGTGAGCTGGTTGCATAACAGAACATGTGCCCACATTGTAAACAAAGTTTATAAGGACATGATGTAGAAACATTAAAAAGGAGTGGGAAATGAATTGAGTTAGGAAAAATTGTGGCAGAAAGGCGGAAAACCAACAAGGGTGGCATCCACCACCATTTTATGCCATTGTCCACCACCCTGTGTCCAATAATGTTGAAATAAAAAGAGATACAAAGTAATTTTTCATAATTCTGGTAATGTATATCATAAACTAGCTCCTCGAGCCAAAAAACTTTACGAACTACCTCATGTATATAGTAAATCAAATACAAAATGCGTACTTTCATTGCTATGTTAAGGATGAAGAAAGCATGAGAATATCCTTTATTGTCATCTATACATGGCTTCACTATGCAATAATTAACATAGAATGGAAAATACATGCCCATTCTAGACAATGAAATGCCAAAGGAAATTGACATCGACATAGAAATATCAAACACAACATAGAATAACACTACATAAACTTTTAATCTTTCAAGACACCCATTTCCATTACCTCCAATATTCCAATTACAGAGCTTGTCATTTTCATTGTAGTGGAGATTATTTTGAACATGCCACAGTCCAAGAGGAAAGTGAAAAGAGAAGAAAACATACCAGATTGTGAATGCAAACAACTATGAGGGCTTGGACCTAGTCTAAACATAGCTTCGCCAACCCAGTGGAACTAACATAAATGAGATAGTCGATCATCTCCCAATTTTCCTTAGAACCCATCACTAGGACATCAAAAATGAGGCAAGGAGGAGAGGTTCCTATTCCACTTGTAATTTATGATCTTTGTACCTCATTGTTTCAACATTTAACATTCCACCATTGTCTACCATCCCACTAGCCCGTATGCACCTGCGATGTCTTGGAGGTGGCTTCCCTTCAGCCTTTTCAATGGTCATATCAATCATTTCTCAAATCCTGAGAAGGATTGTACACTATATCGCATCCTCATCAAGGAAATAATAATAATAACATTAAACCAATGCAGACTCATCTTAACTTTGGACCTACAAATCCCAAAAGGTATCAAATCAAAGATATTAACATCTCAAGAGATTTGATCCCTTTTGACACTTTGTATATTGGTATATATATATAGTTGAGATAAATGTAGACTGGTAATTTTTATGTTAAAATGTAATAAGAAAAATAATTCATCACTATTTCTTTATAATTCAATTCTTTTGTGATATGAAATATTCTTTAGAATTCAATTCTATCTTATGCAATGGCACTACTATTACAATGTAGATTACTACCCATACACTCCTATTTAATGTTGGAGGTATTTGTTAGAATAAAAAGAAACAGTTATGAGTGTACATGATTAGGGAGGAAAGTATTATGATATTATTAACTTTTTAGGGAATCAGGCCTAATAAGTAAATAGATGATAATGGTTTACTATGGCCACCAAATTTTCATTCGACTATAAAAAAATCCCAACTATCTTTGCAGGTTAAACTACATGGAGTACAAATATCATTTGAGAATTTTTTTTGCAAAAACATTGACGAGAGGCCACCAATACTAAAAATACACTACAAAAAAAAACTTGTGTAGTATAATTAAATTTTACACCATAGAAATATGTTATGATGCCCAATATAGGACATGATGATTTGGACTTGGAAACATAAATAAATATGGTTATTTATTTGTAGAGTGAAGATGTTATCCAAAAATTTACATGAAAGTTTGTTTGGCGTAGCTCAATTGACAACTGTTATGGAAATGAAGTGTCACCGAACCGAAGTCTTTGATTTAAATCTTGATCCACCCCTTCATCGGGGTGAGAATATGAACATGATGAAGATGCAATTCTACCAAACATACAAAAAAAACGAATTACATGAAAAAATAGAAAACCATCACCTTTTAGCGGAAAACATGATCACAAGTAAAAACAATAAAGTTTGAAAATTCTTAATTACCTTCATTAGGGAGAGATGCTATTCTTATAACCCTGACCAATAATCCCACCTTAGATATCAATGGAATAGTAAAAAAAAATAAATGTTGATGTATTTTTCTGGCATGGACTAAAAGAGCGAGGCTATATTATAAATATGCAAAGGAATTGGAAAATGCTAAGATAAATAGATTAATATATTTGTATTCATCACGAGGTTTTAGTATACTAATAGTAACATCGAAAATAAAAATGGTGTTATTGTAGTTGATGTTTCAATTTCTATGTTATAGACTTAATAATTGGCATTTCCCATAGTTTTTAATAATTCAAATGCACTAGTGTCCACACATGTTAAAATATGAATAAATAATAAAATAACTCAATTTATCTTTATAAAATCAAATATTTTTATAATAAAATTAATTTTAATATTTAATTATTATATTTAAATATAAATCTATTGCATTCATTTTTTGTATTATTTAATAAATATATTAATTGATTATATCTCTATTTTTGTAATATTGTAAATCATCCTACGTTTAATTATTGCAAAACAACAATTTTTTAATGTTATAAAGTAAATAAAATAAAAAACAATTTATTTATTTATGAATAAGTAAATAAAGTATATAGAAAATGGAAGAATACAAAAATGCATGATATTCAAAGTTTTAGAAAATAGTTTTTATGGTTATTGGTAACCCATCATTATACCAGTTAGTATAATATGACAACATTAAACCAAATGACTAATTTTTACACTCAAAATATTCAATGATATTGACCTTCATTAATCTCGTTTATTACTATTTTTACTCTTTAAGTTTCTTGTATTTCTGATTTCTTAAGAGCTTGCTCTTATGCCTCCTCTTTATGTTCCATTTATGAACTTGGAAATATTATGTGATGGGTATATCTATATTTATTTTATATATATACATGATTTGTTAAATGGAAAGGTGTACCTTTTCCAAGAATGATTAACACACAATATGCAGTTTCAATGCCATGCGACTTTATCTCTCAACATATTTTGCATATATTCCTATGAATTTCATATGTTATTACATTGTATAGATATAATGATAGGTTTGTTACTACATTCATTATAAAGTAGTTGAAATACAAAACCACAACTAATATGTTTCTCAATTCACACTTTATACTCCTATGTACAATAGATACATGGTCATATGCAATTTAATTTATTTTATGACTCTTCATTACGTAACATCAGTTGCAGAAAACAACCATGGAAAACTATAAATCAATTGAAATATGAATGTTACAATAAATATGGAATGTTATGTAAGGTAAGTACTTACACTTAAACCCATTGATACCTTGTCATCCCATTTTATATGCTAAATGGATTTGATTTTGTTTTCCTTTTTCAATATATAGAAAATTATTGAAAATTAGTCATCCATGTGACCATTTAAATCACTCAATACACGTGAAGAAAATAAATGAATATTTGTATTTGATGCATATTTTTTCTAGCATAACCTCCCCTATGATTTGATTATTTTTATTTACTAACTATCCTTTCCAATCCCTATATAAGACCCATATTTAAACTAAGGCCTTATTAATCCCTATGTATTGAGTGGTTCAATTATCTACTATAGAGCCTTTGGCTGTCCTATATTACTATAATTTTACCCCCTCTCTCTCAACATGAGTATATATATATAAAAAAGAATAAAATATAGATTATATTAATATATAAAAAATGTGTTACATCAACAGGGTGTCAATAAAATAAACTTTCAAAAATATTCAAAGTACTCATAGACTATTACATAACCATCACAAACCTATAGAAGTGTTGATAATATATATTTTACATATACATATAACTACAAGATATCAGCATAATTATAATAAAATCACTCAATGTGACAATAATAACGATGACTATATAGACCCATCATCCACCGAGTGATCATGGAAAAATTCTTGTAGATGATGATATTTTGATTTGGTCACTAACGAGAGACCATAATACAATTCCAAGCCTTTCCTTGAGAGGGGATTTGTGATAATGTTCCTATACTTGAATACATGGTCAAAAGTAATGTGAGGAAGGAGGAAAATCATACGCAAAATATATCTAAATAGGTGCACGAGTGAAATTTTTTTGATCATGTAGATACCTATGATCCAAATAATCACAATATTGAAATCCCCATAAACATGCAAATGTGAAATATTATGTTCAATAGAAATTTGTGAAAGTAGTTTTACACCCATAATATCTGGAAAATTATTTGTAAATTGACCGAGACCTACCTTTAAGGAGACATAATGATGTTCTAATAGGAAAATGATGCTCCCTGGACCACACTTTGGTGGAGTTTTATGTGTTTCCCTATTAAAGAACACCCATGGGAGGTCTGTTTGAATGGGAATGTCTATGCGAGGAGTGGAAGATGGGGAAGTATGAAAACACACATATGAGCATAAAAATTCAAGGCTCTAAGATGCTCACTTAATATCAACCATAGGTTTATCTTTGAAAACTACATGATTGGGCTCAAGCCAGATACTCTGAGCATAAATGAAGGGGAGAGTTCAATATTTCTTTTGAACATGTGGAAAGAAACCAACATTGCAAGAAAGATTCAATTATACCACCTTTATAGAGAAAATTGTTATACACAATTTGGAAGAGTTATGATCTCCTATATACACAAATACAAATGATACACACACACGAACGAAACATAGTTTTAGGGTCATCATATCTTGCCTAATACATTGTATTCATTGTAAAAGAAGGTATGTCATAAAAGTTGACAATAGTTATTGACATATTATAACTTTTACTCTTCATGGGTAATAACATTTGGTATTACAACATAAAAACCTAGGGCTTTATTTCTTCAAATATCTTATTGTGGCATTTATTCTATAATGTTTTTTTCGTATATTTCACAAAGTGAAACACTGAGGAATTTTAGGAGAGGTAACACATAGCATTTGGTTAATATTTTAGATCTTGGTTGGCTATAATTTCACTATGGAAATAATGGTTTTTATTGGCTCTCAATTATATTTCAAACTATTCATATTCACATTTTTGCTATAATTTTTCATGTTATTTCGAAGAGTTAAATTTTGAGACAATTGTGAATACATATGAAGGTACATTTGTTAAAATGCGCATATTATGGTTCACTATACTTTCATATATATATCCTATGGAAATTAATGTTTCTGAGGGGTCCTATAATTACTTTCAAACAAGTGAGCTTCACATTTTTGCTATAATTTGTTTTTGCGATAGCTGAAATAGTGAAATATTTAGGAATATTTGGAGTGATAATGAACTAGGCCAGATAAAAATTTTAGAAATATATTTTAATAATTCGATATATGACATATTTTACAATTTTTATTTTAGGAAAAGGAACATAATAAAAAATATTGGCAACGTTACAATAACTTTCTCTTGGCACATCAAATTATGGTAAGACCTATGGAACTGTAAAGAAGACATAATAGAGTAATACAAACCAAGATTTTATATTCATAAAGGCTTAAATATGATATATATATCATGAGAATTTGAGATTTTATGGTATTCTCTAAATTACAGTTTAAATGTATGTAACTTACAAGTGGAGTAAATTTTGATTATAAGGCCCAACATTTTTTTTCACTAAAAGTTGTGACAAAGAGAAGTACTATTATTATTTTCCGGCGTGACTGCAATTAACGCTACTACACAATTTAATCATCATGAAGGCCCATACAAGAATCATGAAGGAAGTGAAAACTTTGAATTTAGGTTCTCCTAGTTAATAAAAAGATAATGAAATAGATGGTAGTTTGTTAAAAATGATGGATTGATCATGTTTTGACGAAAAAAATAAAATAAAATTAATGTATGAAATACATAATAAAAAAATTAAAACAAAAAATAAATACAAATATCCATGGAAACCACGGAGAGGCTCCTCCTCAAGAGGATGCCTAAAAGAGATATTGAGATCTATGGAAATCATGGAAATAAGGGGAAAATTTGGGTTGGAAATGAAAGACCTATCACGATTATTTTATGACAATTGGAGAGTAAAAATATTGAGTTGTAGAACCATAATCATGGTTTTTGACTCCAAGATCCTCATTATTTGGGATTCAGGTCAGCACCAAGGAACTATTACATTTTGAATACCGATGTGAAGAAATTTTACAACAATGATCCTATAACATATATATTTTAGATGGACCAATGCTTTGGTCTACACCAAGTGGTAACATTACAAAATGTAAATATTGCAGCATTGTTTTTAGAATAGTGTCAACATCTAATGTTTCAATTGATTTATAAAAGGAAATATTATTATGTTATATGTTGCTCCATTTTTATAGAGGAATTGTTAACATATTATGGGAACATTAAGTGAAATTAATTCTTTAGATAACATTAGATAATTGAAAAAGTTGAGTCTCAACTTAAATAAAATTTAAGAGGATTATTTGTTAGACCTATTTATGGGAACCCTAAAAGAAATCATCCAACATGAAGTGCGTCTCTTTCAACCTAAGTTTCGAGAGAATGATTTCAATATATTAAGGAAAATTGAGAGTTAAAATACAGTAACTAAAATCTTGGTCATTAATAACTACAAAGAAAACCATGCCCCCTCACGAAAATTTAAAAGGTTGAAACCTTGGCACATCAATGAAATAAGAGAAAAGGTACTATGTTTCAAGTATGACCACAAGTATAGTAAGCGACATAAGTACCTTGCAAATACATCATTCTAATTAGAATAAAAGGATGAAGAATATCAAGAAGTGGAACATCACAAGAATTGGAGCTAGAGAGGAATACTTCGATAATATCATATCATGCATTAGCTAGCATGAATACTAAAAAAATCATCAAAATGGAAAGGTATGCCATAAAGAGAAAGGTGATGATATTGATTGATTTAGGTAGTACACATAACTTCATCAATTACAAATTGGAGAAAAAATACTATTTTGTGATTATAGCCTTAGAATTAATGGTAATGATTCTACATGGAACTACCATAATCTTTTTAGGGAAGTGACATAAGTTTAAGCTAAATATGGGGGAGTATTTTTTGGATAATCTCATGATTGCAATCGAAAAGGGTGGCACAATGCTGTATTATGGGTCAAATGGTTACAATCATTGGTAACAATGACCCTTACTTTTGAAGATATTTTCATAATATTTTCCTTAGAAGAAAATGACAGTAAACATAGGGGTATCTAAGGGAAACCTAGAAAAGTGATAATCTCTAATAGCATGAAAAACTTCTAAAATAAAGACACTAATGTGTAATTTTATACCTGGTTTCATTTAGATGTTCAAACATTTGTATACTTTACTCTATCATATCTCCAAAAGGTTCTAAGCAATCATTCCAAGGTATTTGGAGAAACGACTGAGGTTCTTCTACTTGCTAGAGATCATGACCATTCTATTCATTTACGTTTTGGACTGCACCAACTAAAATTAGGCCTTAAAGCTATCCATATTCAAAAATGGTGAGATTTAGCATATGGTTCAAGATATGTTAGAGTATGGCATCATTCAGCCTGGATAGAGTTGTAATTCTACACCAGTGGTAATGGTTATCAAAAAAGATGGTTCATGGCCTATGTCTCGAGATTTTAGATACATAAAAAAATAAAATAAAGGGCACATTTCCTATTCTTATCATTGGTGGATTATTTCATTAATTGTATGGAGATTTTTTTAGTAAGTTGGATCTCCTTTGCGGGTATCATCAAACCAGAATGAGGTAAGAAGAAATTCCCAAACTAAATTTACTAGACATGAAGATCATTATGAATATTTCATTATTCCATTTGGACATGAAAATGAACCTTAAACATCTCAAATCTTGATGAATTATATTTTCAAAGCATTCCTTAGAAAAAAATTGTTAGTATTTCCAAATGATAATAAAGCTTAGGAAGAGCATATTGATAGGGATTTAAAATTATTAGAAGATTAAAAACTATATGTAAGGTCTTCAATGTGTTCATTCGGGGCAAATCAAGTGGAATATTTTAGTCATATTCTTTTCCATGTTAGTCTCAAAGTGGATCCTAACAAAATTAAAGCTATGAGATAAGGAAAAACACCCAACACCTTGAAGAAACTTAGAGTATTATTAGGGTTAAAAATATATTAGAAGTAATTATTATCAATTAGCATCACCTATAAAAAAATTATTGAAGAAAGAATCTTTTTCTTGGACTAAAGAAGCAACGAATTGTTTTAAAAAACTTTAAGAGGCTATGTGTAAAGCTCATAACGTGGAAAAATACGACTTGACAAAAGCCTTCTTTGTGTAGTGTGATGCTTCAAGCCATGGAATTGGTGCATTTTTAATGAAAGAAGGGAGGTCCTTTCCTTTGAAAGTAATGAAACTAAAGGAAATACGTTACTCAAATCCATCTACTAAATGGAATTGATGGTTGTACTAAATGTAATTAAGAAATGGAATCCATGCCTAATTGGAAGACACTTGAGAGTTAAACTATATCATGGTAGTCTAAAATAGTTATTGGAATAATGAATATCTTGAAAAGAGAAAAAGAAGAGGTACAAATATTTTGGCTTATGATTTTAAAATTATCTACAAAATGGTGAAACAATACATTACGGTATATGTATTCTTAAGGAAAGAGGGAGGCAAAAAGGGTTTACTGCGCACTATTTCCATTCCATAGTTTGATTAGCTTAAAGAAGAAAAGATGGAATGAATCAAGATGAGAAGGAATGGGACATAATTTAAAATAAAAAAGAGAACCCCATTTTAGTGGAAACATCTATGTGGAGGAATTATTTGTTGTGTTAGTAAGATTGTTTATAGTTATGTAAGTATTCTAAACTGAAGAACGTTAGAAACCAAGATAATATTGACAGGGGGATGAATTAGTATAATATAAAATTTGACAATTGTAAATATAATTTACATTATTACTGATAAATCACGCAAAAAAAACATAATTGAAACATCACACAGATATAACAAGATAAACATATATTTATGTAGAAATCTATATGAGAGAATACCACAAAATGGATTTTTGGATATTGTTGTAGGATCCGACCTACGATTACATCTGTAACGTACCTCTTGAGCCTACCCAGAAAAGTAGCCACTAGGCCCCCTAATTTTTAAATTTTGCCTCGGTCACAATTAATATTCTTCGGTCGTCTTAAGTATAGTGACCTCATCATCTCACACTCAAGCATTATCCTTGCATCTACCTATGATCCTCACCACTGCACAATATTTACTCAATGATCTTACCTATCCTCCTCATCCACATTTACAAATTAGATAAGAGAATGAATCATAGCATGTACTCTTTGATAACCACTTACAAGTATTTATGGATCATTGGTGTGGGTCTACTGTAACTAGCATGGCTGAGAGTCATGATCTTAGCCCTCATATATTTAAGGGTTTCATGATAGATCTTTTATGCAACATGAAAAATTAACTAACTAACCTCCTCCAATACAGTTACTATGGCATGCATGGAATAGAAAACACTCAGTAAGTGATTATACACTTAGAAGCCCTATCCCATAACTGTTCTGCATGCATTACTATCATATGCCCAAAAATGACCATGTTAAACCATAGGTATCATATAACATTAGAGGCATATCATGCCCCTTCATGATAATCAAGTTTATATTCACAGATATCTCAAATACTCATATATGGTTTCCCATAAGGAAGTAAATGCAAGTATTTCTACTTGTGCACAATGGTCATTATATAAATTCTAACATGAGTAAAAATAGCTCTATGGCCCAGGTAATACAACTACCTACTAAGCCTCTACTTTGAAGGCGATAAAAGTCACGTGCATTCATCTAAAATCAACTCATAATGCCGTAAACTCATATAAGTCTACTTATTTATAACTACCACAAGAAAATCATTTAGTTATTCTCATGCTTACAGATGACACCACATATACACATATGAGCTAACAATTTAAAAACATAAAAAGGTCAAGAGTTACCATAAATCATTTTCCATGCAAGTATCAACCAACCAATATGGAGGAGAACATCAGTAATCTACTCATAAACAAACTAGAATTATAACAGAGACATGAAGAAAATATCATACAGGACATTCCATGCAAATGAATCCGAGTAAACCATCACTTGGAGAGCGAAGCACCAACACCCAACCATGAATCACCTCTGATTCCCCCCGAGCCGAGGTTCTTGACATAGATCAATTGCCTCCAATTGATCTAAGGAATAGGTTTCAATACCTTTTTATGGTATAGTTTGCTTTAGCAGCATCCCGTTTTTAGGTGGATGCTTCATCCAATTGCCTAAATCATTTTTGCAAAAGCTCACCTTTATCTCCCACGAGGCTTTTCCTCATAAAATATTTCCTTTATCTCCCACAAAGATTTTTTATGTTTTCTATCTCCAATCCATCTAAGTTTATCTAGAATCACATCTACAAGCTTATCATGAAATATTTATCCCTATCCCATTCCTCAATGGGATTTGCAAGACTCTCATCTCTTTGGTGTCTCGCTTTTCCAAGTGATTTAATTATTTATTAATTTATTTAATGATATATTTGTTTTTCGTATTAAATATAACACCTAGCTTTTTTTGTCTTAGGTTACAATAGTCTAGCAAAAGAGGGAGGGGTGTTACATACTCCCCCCATTAAATTTTACACCGTACTCAATGTATTTATGCATCATGTCCTTGTTCACAGGGAGCTGGCTTTTGAATCCACAGCTCTCATGGCCTTGCATTCTGATGCAAATCTTCCGAGGTATATCAATTACAAAGATTTCTCCCAACACATCTCCTTCCATAGCTAACTGTAATAGTGTTTTCAACAATTTGAAAGAAATTTTTGATGTAGAATTTCAACTGAGTATACCGTGATCAATATCATAATTCTTTACTCAACACTACTAAAGCATCTATGTCCTAGATTGCCCATTATTCATTTTATTTTAAGAATGCATGTCTTCCCCTTACATTCTTCCTAGCATTTGTGTTCTGGTCAAACACTCAATTCTTGAAGTTTCTCTGCATACAACAAGTCATTTAGCATGTTTCCCACATCAAGATCAATAAAACATCATAACACGTTAGCTCACATATAACCATCATAGCCATATATTCTCATCATAATCATATGTATGCCAACTACAAACAAACCATTTTTACTTATCCTCAAATGACTTCTCAGTTTCCTTCTTCTGTGTAGCCTCCAGGTCGGTTTCCCTTCCAGACACCCACCCATTGTCTTCAGGCATAGCTACACACAAGGCGTATTACACACATAGCTATACATATCATGTTTTAATCATGAAATACATGCATCCATACTGATACCATATGTACTACTTGTACATAGTACAATCTGTACCACTACAAATCATACCCATCTTCATAGCATCACCTGCATGACATACACTTTATCCAACTATTTCCAACCATGTTAGCATCATGCCAAACATTCCTTCATCTATTTCTGGTAAGTAAAACAAACTATGCTTCGTTTATAAGGAATTTCATGGACATGTTCCATTTCTACAACCAAAGAATTTTTTATGCAAATCATTTCCTGATTTCATGTGGTTGTAACACAATAGTATCATAAAATTATTCTTTCATACTTTCATCCTAACCATACCTTCTGCTTAATGTTCTAAAGAAGATTATTAGCTCATAGATTTTTGAAGTTCAATAATCATCACATCAATACTCCATAATCAAATAATTGATCCCATGTAATTTACTACTACCCTTTTTATGCCCCAACATCTTCTTGGCCATGCATAGTTTATTATAGCTACACTCTTATTTCCCCTTCCTGAGTAAATGAAAATTTTAATGCCTTTAACTCTACACCATTTTAGTTTGTATGTAGTTATGATCTTTGGGTATTCACGTGTAAATACCTCCTCTTTAACATTAAATCACCCTTAAAAAAGAGATAAAATTATCCATTTTATGAATTCTTGTATGGTTTATTCAACATTTCTTATCTTTTCCTATTCAACTAAGACACATTATCAATGAAATCCAACAAGAGAACCTCCCAAAATTGCTCGGTACAAAATATGCATTTCAATTGGTATGATATGAGTATATTTAAATAGATTGTTGGATACCATTTAATTGAACTAGTGATCCATAACATACAATTTGTGCTTCTTATTAATTACCATGGTTTTTATATTGTTGTACTCAGGGACACTTATAGGTCCCACTATGCATATCCAATGAAAGTTGCATATGTCATGGTATATAATAACCTATTAAAGTTAGGTTCCCCTTAATCACACTTTCTTACAACCGAAGAACACATCACATTCCTATATGCATTAATCAAAGGATTAAATTGAAAGACAATTTGTACAATTATAAGTGCTATACTATGACATGTTTTCACAATGTTAACACTCTTTCATGGGAACCTTTACCATGTTATAATACTTAGGGTGGAACTCACTTATTTAACCCCCAACCTCTGATGAGGTATATAATTTTCCTTTTGATTTTTACTTATGAACCGGTTACCTTACCTATGGTTTAACATTTTCTTCTTTATATAATCATCCTTTAAAGTATTAGGTGGGATTTTTATTTCACCATGTCCTTTCATAGTAATTATACCATTCATAATTTGTTTTTGTAACATGATGACCATAGTTTAATCTTTAACCAAAATCATTTACCACATATTCTCTAATATACATGGTAGATTCCCTTTCTGGTTTTATCATAGTCTATTTTTACGATAATTGTGATTCATTCACTTAGGAAGGCAACACATGTGAGTGTGCCACTCAAGTAATCATATCTTCCTCCTAGATGCATTATTTGTTATCAATCTTAAACATTGTATTAATATGATGACCAGGCTTTCCCATGGTTATCTATTATTTATCTACCATACTGTAAGCATCACTTTTCAAGGCTTCATTTCTAACAACTTATATTATAATAGAAAATAAAAAAATTAAACTCCTCATCTATGAGGAGACACAATAAAATAACTTATTAATATTGATAAATATGTGAGTTGTTTATTTATTCTTCACATTCCTCTACTGCCACCACATGGCAATGCACACACCCATCTCATGAAATACATGTCTTGGCTAAATAATTCATAGCAATTTGTGTAGGGAAGTGTCATTGGCACAAGTCCCAATTCTTAACATAAGAATGTTTAGCAATAAAAATTCAAGCATGGTAAGAGAATGGTTCATCATAACCATATCAAATTGGATTGTAATTGAAATTGACCCTTTACATGAGGTTGGTCTAGTATGCCACATGGCTTCGAATCAAATCGCATTAAAAATATGCAGAGCAACGAGTTCAAGATTCTGTATTACTGCTTACAGTTCTCAATTTTGAGTAGCCTCTCACCAATTGATCTCATTAACAAGTAGGCTAACGCTTTTTAGGATCAACAATTACATTGTAACCGGTGGTTTATGCCAATCTTCTCTCATGTTTTCTATATTTTATGATAACTTAAACATAAGTTATCTTCCCCACAATTTTAGTTGTTCTTTCAATTTTACAATTTTCTTCTACCATAATATCACAATTATTAGAAGTGTATTTCCACCTCATCAAGGGCTAGTTTTAATAAAACAATTTCCCATTCTTTAAGTCTTTTCACACACTGCAAGAAAGGACTAGCCTATGCATACATATTTTGTTAGATTGATTTCAATTTTTTGATGAAATTTAAAAATCCAACTGTGGTAGAAAAAACTTACAATATAGCTTGTACTTTTATAATTCAGATTTTCTATTACTACAGTATTATAGGCATTCAAAAATATATTTCTCCCTCGTCAAGGATAATTTTACTCAATGAAACCTCTGAATTATTTGCGAGGAAGTATATAATTATTTGTCTACCCAAATTTTGAAATCATTAATATAGGTAGATTTTGAAACCTTTCATATAGCTAAGTTTATGGAAATTCAATCTTGTAGTGATGACCACATTTTTATTAATTTCAAATAACAATGTCCAGCTGATTTTTCATGCGGTATCAAATCGCTTGAGTGCAAAAGCGATCCTAGATGGGTTTGGTAGTGATTTTCCCTTGAGTAATGGCTTAAAGGGAATGAAATATGTTTCTGGTTGCAAAAACGATACAAGGTGTGATGATTCCTAACCCTTGTGAATGTTCTCATATTTCCATAATCATGAGTATGGGCGACCCACTTTCATTGGAAATGACTAATTTATGATGTAATCTTAATGACCAATGAAAGGCTATATAAAAAAAAAAATTGGCAACACCAACCCTTTTATATTAGAGACATGAGAGCATCTCTACTGTTTGTTAAGAAATTTACTGTATAACATAAATAATTACTAAGAGGAATAAATATAAAAATAACTAGCAACAACCATAAACACAAAAATACAAATGTTTATCTAGGAAAACCCCAAATCCGGGGAAAAACCCAACCTAATGAGATCTTATTAGCCTTAGCCAAAACCCTGGCCAATCCAACCAAGTGAGCCTTCACTGCCCACCTCCAGGTCTTGCATTACAATGAAGTCCTTCCAGCCTTTTATAAGTTCCATTACATTTACTGTATAACATAAATAATTACTAAGAGGAATAAATATAAAAATAACTAGCAACAACCATAAATACAAAAATACAAATGTTTATCTAGGAAAACCCCAAATCCGGGGAAAAACCCAACCTAATGAGATCTTATTAGCATTAGCCAAAACCCTGGCCAATCCAACCAAGTGAGCCTTCACTACTCACCTTCAGGTCTTGCATTACAATGAAGTCCTTCCAGCCTTTTATAAGTTCCATTACATATAATACCACAGGCTGAGTGCTATGGGTGCACAATACCATGTGCCCCAAAACCATCAATGTTTAACCTGGTCAACTTTGACTCTATCCTGAGTCAATTTTACCTAACAATTCCCCCTTTAAACTTGATTTGGGGTTCCTATGACCTAGGTCTAACCCAAACTTTACCCGTCATCACCGAGGGGTACACATGCCTTACCAGGTCTTACAGTAGTATTCCCATTTACATGCAATAATTTGACTTCATTAATTTTTTTTGTTTATTGTTGCTGCAATTCTGATCCATCCTCTCTCAATTTGATTTGCTCAAAAACTTCTATCAAACCACTTCAACTGCGAGCCCGACGAGAACCTCGTAGATTCTCAACCTTCTTTAAATAGCTGCATGAATCTCGAACAATTCGTCAGCATATTCCAAACAAGTTAATATCACAAATGCACTACGATCCATGGCAGTTATGGCACTCTCTTCCACACATTCTACTAGAGGAAAATCGAGGTTCTTTCGCGTACTATTGTTCCACCATTATTTTCGAGACCCAAATATGGAAAAAGGCTGCATTAATCTCCTCAGGTACTATAAACCCCTGGCATCAAAGAATCCCTTTGAAGCCAATATCTGGCTCTAACACGAGTTGTTAAAAAATTTAATACATAACATAAATAATTACTGAAAGGAATAAATATAAAAATAACCCGCAATAACCATAAACACATAAACACAAAAGTTTATACGGGAAAACCCAAAATCTGGGGAAAAACCCAATCTAATAAGATCTTATTAGCATTGGCCAAAACCCTGGCCAATCTGACCAAATGAGCCTTCACCGCTCACCTCCAAGCCTTGCATTACAATGAAGTCCTTCCACCCTTTTATAAGCTCCCTTACATTTAATACCATGGGCAGAATACTATGGGTGCACAATACTATGTGCCCCAAAACCATCATTATCTAACTTGGTCAACTTTGACTCTATCCCGAGTCAAATTTACCTAACATTGTTCTGGCTCTAGAATGCTCAATGTGTAATTCAAATAACAACATGCATTCTTTCCAAGTAATTTCAAACCAATATCTCTTAAATATTTGAATAGAAAACAAGATAAACTAGAGAATAGAATTAAAACACTTTATAGCATTGCATAATGCCAAAGCGTTTGGTGCACTAACGTCAATGATAAACCAGAGAAAAAATTGAATGGAGGTCTTCTAAATGACACTTCATGCTATTATTTTATTCCAATATTAGAGAGAAAATAATAATGATGTTATGAATCTGATTTGTCTAAATGTTGGTTGCTTAATATCACGGATATATACATCAATTTGATTCAGATTTTAGTCAAAAATAAACATCCATGCCATATCTAGGCTATAAAGAATTTCACGTCTTTTGTACAAGAGTGCAACAATTTTCCCAATGTTTTGAACAAGGACAATCGAAATGGAGTAACGACAACCGAAAGAAATTTTCTAGAGCATCGCAGATTTATTATGAAAATTTTCACCATATTAAATAAGCTTTCAATGTAGATTCGTCACAGACAAGCGGGACAAATGTACTATCCTTGAGGACTCAAGGATCCAACTATTCCATCTCTACTGTACATAACTTAGCCGAAGCCTAGAGCTTTGGGTAAGGTTAAAATAAAACAACCTTCGGTGATAAACCATACCAAGAATAACCTGTCACATTATCATGCATATACATTACAACCTGCAGACAATAACAAGTTATGGATCTTTTCATGATGAGGTTCAATATGTCAGTTCTTTGGTGACCGCTTAGAAACATTAATAATATCATTAACCAAATCCTACATCGTAAACAAAGAGGTACTCCCATATACCTCATGTACCATAAACCTCAGTAGATAAAACACTTCCTAAGGTAATTATGTAGCATAGATAGTCCTACGCTATATAGTTTTGAATGTTAAAACAATTTTTTAACAACTCATGCATGGTGGCTCACCATCACAGTCAACTCTTTCAAAAGGAGACATAACTATACAGAGGAACTCAAGAGGGTAGAGTTATGGAGTTCCCATGACCTGCATACACCAATGATGATTCATAACCAATTACGATAGTTGACCTTATCAGAAGTCCAAGAAATCAGTCAAGCAATTCACGCAAGTCAACCCAACGCAACAAGCGCTAAGGCACGAGACAGAAAGCCAGAGTATGTGCATAATGGGCCAACCTTTACAACAGCAACCATGCTGATCCACCTCCCCCCACCCCAAACAC
>APFE031532856.1:59495-73102 GCA_000404065.3 Pinus taeda
GGACCTTGTCCTGCATAACCCATAATCAAGCTGATTCAGATCCTAATTTGATCATCATAAATAAATAAAAACAATACCCATACACTATTCGAATCCACGAAAATTTTACTGCAAGAAAATTTGAGTATTCAATTTTGCGAAACCCCTTGTTCCTTTATCTCGTCTAATTGGGAACACAGTCAACGGCTGCGCTACACTACCTCTCCATGCACTTAAAGAACAACTAGAAAATTCTAGCCAAGCTATATTTGAAGACCATGTTTGTTCCCATATTTATGAATATCGGAGGATCAAAATCAAGATACACATTATCTAGTCATTCGATTAGCGATGAATTTTCTTCAAAACAAACCGAAAAGCGTGATTTGTTTTTTTGAAAAATCAATATGAAAGCCACCACCTCTACTTTGGTAAGGGTTATGCGCCTGCATTGGTTAGAGGATGATTACCCTTATCCCTAAACTTTTTCTTTCTTTCACCAGCGTAATCATGGATACATTTCTATATCCATAACAAAAAATTCAGCTTCGTACCTCCTCAGATCATTGGATGAGGTTGAGCTCAGATGTTTCCTAAGCCACCGATAAGGTTGAATATACCCTGAACCCATATAAGTAATGGAATGAACCTTTCTTGTCATTCTTTCCTTCTAATTTTTCACACGGAACGTAGCGGATAATGGCTTGCATACGTGGAATAAGGATAACCTTCAATAGCAAGCAGAGAGATGGTTTAAGGCGATTCCATCCAGAAGGTGATTTTTGGCTTTTGGAATTTACTACCATATACACACGTCCCATTGGACCATACATTGTTGCTTTTACCTGTGCATTTCATCCGAAAATCAAACAGAAAAAGCTTTAATGCACTCAAGTGCATGAAGATCAACATCACACCCACACATCCAGTGCTCGAGCCACAGGGAGGAGGAATCTTATGGTGAATCATACATCTTCGCTAATTTTACAGACCTTTCCCCACAACAAAATAAGATTTAATTTCAGGTCGTCTGGATATCACACGCGGAAGCCTCATTCCCATGTGCCTCGATGTGGAGCTCCAATAGCCACTCTTCGAGCGATAGGATTTCCATCATCACAAGTAGTTGAATAGTAAGGAGTGGTTGGATTTACATCACCCCTCAAAGGGAATAGAACAACTGTTTGATTTGAAAACCTCAAAAGAATATATAGGCGGCCATTCCAATGGGGTAACATATGATTCCTTGTCATCGCCATCTCCATGAGAGCAAAGGCAGTGGGTTGTACCCATTCATTAAATGCCATTATACTTAACTATCCCACGTATTCTCTGATTACAATCTCGAATGAGTCGATGACTCATGAATCTGCTGGTGGCCTTATATAATTTTGGAAATGGAAGCAACTCTCACTCAGAGTTTTAATGGCGCTACTTCCCTTCATGATCGACTTACATGGTTTATTTTACGGCCTTTCTCTACCTCATTGACCATCCGTCTAGATCAACCCCATATTAGTGGTGGCGTGACTTTGGGAATGTAGTAGAGCACAAACTCTCCTTCTGTAAAATGTTTGAGAAGAATACCAGCAATCGACAAAACGAATTGGGTAGAAATTGCTTTGAACCCTCGCTATCTACATGATTGAGGGATAACGGTTTTAAAAAATGCATAATTCATTATTCACAATTATGCCACAATCTAAACAATTAAGATCCTTATTTTATAATAGTCATATTCATTGAAATAATAACATTATTTATAAAGTGAATTTTTTTATTATTGAACCCTCAATAACCATGTTAAGATTTGGATTCATTCACAAAGAATCCTAATTTCCCTCGGCGGTGAGAATCAATCTCTAATTAAATCCTTGAAATTTCAAGATTAAACTTTATCCTTTATAATAAATAATGGGTTATTTTTCTTATTAAAACTCGTCCACAAACATTTTACGGAGGTGGATTGGTCCATATGTCTCCGTGTTTGAACCTAGTGCTCTGATACCATTTCTAATGTACCTCTTTAGCCTACCGGTAAAAGCAGCCCCTAAGCCATGTAACTTTTAATTTTTTCCTCCGTTACAGTTAAGATTCTTTAATCATCTTAAGTAAAGTGACCTCATCATCTCACACTCAAGGATTATCCTTGCAACTATACCTATGATCCTAACTATTGCACAATCAATGATCTTACCTATTCTCTTGATCCACCTTTACAAACTAGATAAAGGAATGAATCATAGCATCTAATCTTTGATAACCACTTACAAGTGGTTATGGATCATTGGCGTGAGTCTTCTGTAACTACCATGGCTAAGAATCATGATCTTACATCTCCCTATACCTTTAAGGGTTTCGTGATAGATCTTTTATGCAACATACAAAACTAACTAACCAGCCTCCTCCAATACAATTACTATGGCATGCATGCAATAGAAAACCCTAAGTAAGTGATTATATACTTAGAATCCCTATCCCATAGCTGTTCCACATGCATTAATGGCACATGCTTGAGAAATAGCCATGTTAAACCATATATATCATATAACATTAGAGGTGTATCATGACCCTTCATGATAGTCAAGTTCAGATTCAGAGATATCTCAAATACTCATATATGATTTCCCATAAACAAGTAAATGCAAGTATTTTTACTTGTGCACAATGGTCATATAAAAATTCTAACATGAGTAAAAATAGCTCCATGGCTGAGGTAATACAACTACCTACTAAGACTCTACTTTGAAGGCAATAAAAGTCACATGCATTCATCTAAACTCAACTCATAAAGCCATAAATTCAGATAAGTCTACTTATGTATAACTACCACAAGAAACTCATTTAGTTATTCTCATGCTTACAGATGACACCAAATATACACATATGAGAAAACAGTTTAACAACATAAAAAGGTAAGGAGTAACCATACATCATTTTCCTTGCCAGTACCAACTAACCAGAATGGAGGAGAACATCAGTAAATCTACTCATAGACAAACTGGAATTATAACATAGAAAGGAATAAGATATCATACATGACATTCCACACAAATGAATCCCACTAAAACATCACTTGGAGATCAGAGCACCACCACCCAACCATGAATCGCCTCTGATTCCCCCCGGGTCGAGTTTATTACCATAGATCAACTTCCTCCAATTGATCTATGTAATGGGTATTTAATACCCTCTTCCATGATATAGTTTCCTTTAGTGGCGTCCCACTTTTAGGTGGACTTTTTATCCAATTGCCTAGGTGTTTTTTGGAAAGTCTCGCCTTTATCTCCCATGACGCTTTTCCTCATAAAATCTTACCTTTATCTCCCACAAATCTTTTATGATTTTTTCCCTTGATGGATATCTATCTCCAATCCATCCAAGCTTATCTATAATCACATCTAGAAGCTTATGATGAAGTATTTATCCCTATCCCATTCCTCAATGGAATTTGGCAAGAATCTCATCTCTTGGTATCTCACTTTTCCAAGTGATTTATTTTTTAATTTATTTAATAATATATTTTTTTCCATATTATATGTAACACCTAGCTTTTCTTGGCTTAAGTTACAATAGTCTAACACACAAGGGAGGGGTGTTACAACATCAAATTTACTAGCACCAATGAGCCATTACCCTATGCTATATGTAGAGAACCAATATATCTAGTGGTGATACTTCAAGTAAAGGTAGGGTAGTATGTATCTCTATACGCCATTGACTTCAATAATTTGGCAATGATGTTTGGTATCCCTCTCAGTAACCTAGATATACTCCTTACGTATCTAGAGGGCTACATATCAATCTACAAAAGAAAGTAATCCCTTCAAGATAAGAATGGTGGATGAAGAATGCATACATGCATAACATTTTGAAATAATAGGAAAATATAAAGGCGATCCAAGTGGTTTAGAGCAAGACTAGAACAAGGAAGCTTCCATGTAGGGGAAGAAGAAGTGAAAATAAGGAAAACATAAGAATATAGTAATCAGTGCACATTAGTTCAAACACCACAACAAAGATAATAGAAATGATTGCAATATTTTCAGCATTAATTTTCGCATTAAGGAAATCTGTTAGAAACTTCTTTGATAATTGAACCTAAAGAACTAATAAGGATGTGAACAAATTTTTTACTTGTATTAAAGTAATCAAGTCAAATGTAGCTCTAGAATTGATGAGAATATTATACACATATCAATGTAGAAGGAGGTGAATATGAGTATCATTCTTCATCAACAAGAATAGGAAATGAACAAACTATTACATATTAAAATTGCATGTCAAGAATACCATGATCCATGGTTTTTTTCAGCTCAAGTTCATATAATAATATCATAACAATGGATCTAATAAAAAAAACGGATTCGTAATCATCGTAGGCTACATTCATTAGGATATCCTAAAAATAATGAAAATATCATGGTAACAAAATAGTACAGGAAAAAATTTATTATAAGTATTGATTATATTGATTAAGTGGAATAAGACATAGTACCACTTGATGTTTTGAAACAGTGTCTCAAAATCCAAAAATGTATATGAGGGTTGTTATTGATTTAGAGAAAAATTTAAAACATCATTAATTATACTAAACCTTCGTCATCAATGCTCACAAATGCAAGTCAAAAATAAATGCAAGTCAAAAATATCATTAGAAATTTCTAACT
Source organism: Pinus taeda (assembly GCA_000404065.3). Lineage (NCBI taxonomy): Eukaryota > Viridiplantae > Streptophyta > Pinopsida > Pinales > Pinaceae > Pinus > Pinus taeda. The sequence goes on from APFE031532856.1 coordinate 64,145, forward strand.
AAGATAATGAGTTGATTATTTCTAGTAAGAAATATTTTTTAGTTTTCTTAAGAGGAAATTGACATAATGTTGAATCAATGACAAGAAAGGAATCCTTGGAGGGGCCAACTAAGGAATAAAAAAATAAAATGGAAAGATTTGTATAGTCATGGGTAGGAGTAATCTAGGAGCCTAAATTCATAACATTAATAGGGAAGTGGAACATTCATTTCAATTATTTCTATACGCTCAATTGGAATATATTGGGCTATATAGACAATCCATTCTAGAAGCAATTTAAGTGAAGAAGAAGTTGCAACAACTACTATATTAGTGAGTGGTTTCACCATGAACCTTATCATGTGGGTCATCCATCAACATTGTGCAAAATAAAGATGGGATTTGGTGAATTTGCATCAACTATAAGGAGATAACACTATTATTATTAATAATCCATACTCTCTAGATATGTTCAATTATCTATTAAATCATTTTTTGCATGAAAAAATCCTCATCAAGCTAGATTTATAATTAATATTCCTCTAGATTCAAATCTCTCCTAAAATACCACCTTTAGGACTAGGAAAGGTTTGTATGAATAGCTGGTTATAACATTTCAAAGAAAAAACACGTCACACTTGATGCAAGTGTTAGAGACTTTAAAGAAGTAAATGTTGATGGAAACCTCATGGAAAGTTATATTAACCAAAAATATATGGTGTATTTGTGATATGCAATTGGGGGAGGGGATATACAGAGAGGTCACATGGATATGTTCGCTATTATGAAGTGGTAAATTTCTACAAACGTATAGGATTCCATAGATAGGGAATTTATAGGATTCCATAGATAGGGAATAGGACAATAAAAGTGTTAATGTAGGGCCAACTTATGTTGCCAATTATGAGAATTGGGAATATAAATTAACCAAAGTCTACGTGGGCCTCATTACATTGATATGACACCACTCAACTTGGCAACTTGTTCGGAACCATCCGGTTCCATCTATATCTATATCATACAGCGGAGAAAACTCATGAATTGTCTCTCAATATAGGAGAAAGGAGAAGAAAAAGAGGAGAGGCTGGGGTTCAATTTACGGTATACTAGGGTGCTTGAAAGCTCCTCTCAGGCGTTCTTACAGCTCACAGCAGCAGAGGCCTGAATCGAAAAGGCAACTTTCCCATTCCAGTTTGCATAATTCAGTGGAGGAAAGATAATTATCCAGGTTTTAAAATAATAGATATGCATATTTATGCTAGTGTATATATGCAAGCAAGATGAATTATCGACTGAATATATATACACGTTTGAAGGTATTAAATCTTGAAGCTATAAGGAAGTATTCGGAGGAATGATGGACGAATTTTGTGGTGATCCATCGCAACGGCTTTGCGTCGATGTATTTGCTCTAGTGTTGTTACTGCTAGATGTTGCGAACTTGGCTAGGAGTGTATCAGTCTCCAAGTGGAAATATGTGGCCGAACCCAACGTTTTGTGGGCAAAACATTGCCGAGAGCTTTGGAAACACAAATTTACAGTGAGAACAACTTCTGTGCATCAGATTGAACCAAAAATTACAGCGTATTGACTCTACTGAAGAAGGACGCCGGGTAAATTGTTTTACATTACTAACAATTTTTATTTCAAGAACTAGATCACATGCGTTAAAAACCCAAATTTACAATGGAGTAGACGGTAATTGAGAACCCTAATTTGAAAAGGGCAACGGACAATTAGATGAAACCCAAGGGATTAGTAAGTAATCTGCAGAGTTAAAATATTATCTTCGATTCATATCGATATGTCGTGTAAATGTAATTGCAGATACGAATCACGGCCGACGATCTGTGCTCATACCCACGAAATTTCTGGTACAAAAGGGTACGCCTATACGAAAGAAATATTTTTTTTTGTTGGGCAAAGACTAACCTATTTATATTAAAGAAACAAAAAAAGTATTTACAAGAGGTTTTAGGTTTTAACTTCTGAGAGCGTATGTTCAACTCTCTGTCAAAGCTTTTCATGTCAACCTTATTCCTCTGCTTATACATGCTAGAGGACAAAATTACATCAACAGGAAGAGTTTTTACAGCAACATTATGAGGCATAATAAACCCAAAATTTTCTAGGAATAAAAAACAAGTAACAAAAAAGCGGGGACTGCATACAGCATGTCGTCGATTGCTGCCTTCCTCGAAATGTAGCGGAACAAAAAAACACCTTGCGCCTGGAACCGAAGGCTTACCCTTAGCACCACGTCCATTACTTGTGTTGCTTCTGTCGGTCCTCTCCTTCACGTTCCAGTTTGCGCTTCTTTCGGTCCTCTGCTGCACGTTTTGGGTCGCGTTCCCATGTGACCTCCATCCCATCCGGAATGTCTTCAATTCATTCAATACCAGGCGGCAGTTTTAGGTACAAGGTGTTGGCGAAAGAGTCATCAGGCTCCTCATCCCTCGCCTTGCTCTGAGGTGAAGAAGGCTTGCTGCCGTGCACGTCCGGTTGAACATTCGTTGGAATCTGAGATATTTCCATGGGCTCTTTGCCTTTCAGGCTGCCAATTTCCCTTAAGGCTTCAGCCTGCTCCGCCGAGTACCCAAGTGTACTCTCTTCTTCGAGCCTGCTCTGTGACTCAGGGCTATAGGAACTGTCAGCCAAATCCTTAATCTTTGTAGAATTATCCGAGGAGGGAGGCGTCTTTTCTTCTGTCTCTGCCTTCCAGCTTCCCTCCTCATCATCCTCCTCTGAAAAAATAACAGTGATCAGGGCCTTGACAATGGGCTTATTTGTCCTGTGTCTGTAATGAAAATTCGTTGATTGAACCGAATTGCTAATGGCGGAACCGGAGTACTCTGAATCGAACGAGGGAGGTGACGCATAGGCCAAGGGAGAGATGCGCCGAGGGCTGGATTGGCCCGTTCCTCATGTGCCTCCCCGCTGCCCGGAATTGCGCCCACGGCGCGGAGTAGCATGAGTTCGGGGAGCCATAATAGAAATAGAATTATCAACTGCTCCCTGAGGAATGTGCCGAGCTTTCAGATTCCCTCGTCCTCCTTTAGAGTTGCCGGTGGAAAACGTCTGATTCAAGAAGTTCCCCCGATGGCCATGCAACACAGCAGCCAACCTCAAAACCTCCCTTAAATACTGTGAGCGTAAAACATGAACTGGACACGGGATGGTCTCGAGGGTGGGCTTGCTGCCCTCAGAGCCTCCCTCCTCAACACTGCACTGAACTGCGCACCTAACAAAGCCTGAGCCGAACTGCCAACAAAATAGGTGGAATGTTTCCGCCATCCTGTGATATCGACTTGCTATTCCTTGGGAACTCAAACGCATTGAAGGGCAATTAAGTCCCGTAAATGCTCTTGGGGCAGAGGCCAGCCTAGAACCAGTTAACACCACCTGCCTGAGGCGTGGCCTCCTGTACGCTGCGCGTGGGCGACACATGGATCTTAAATGCAAGGAATGACACCTGCATCCGGGTCTATACGAAAGAGATATTATAAACATTGTGTACATCCAATTAGGTTTTTTCTTAACTCAATTTTTGTACCAACACCATTCATAGGAATGAATTTTTATTGCTGGTGCATGTGGAAAGAAACCGGCAAAATGACATACTGACAGAAATGAATTTATTGCAGGAAGCAGGGAATTACTGGGTGAACTGTGATCCATATTGGCGCGGGATTCATCCTATGCAGCGATACTTCCACCGGGATGGCTACGTCTCTGCAGATCAAGACGACCCACGTTGGGAGGTCACGAATGCCGCTGGAATTTTACAAAGATGCACGAAGGGAGGTCTGTAATGGTTTGTGTACGAATATACCAGTGACCTCCGTTGAGAGTCTCACGTACGTCGTGCTGGGGATGGCGAATGGAGAATTTCATGGTTGTGTACCAGACATCGCATCCCCATGAAAGTTCTCAAGCTGGTGCGGCTAGCTTATCTTTTCCGATTTTATAGACGACTTCAGGGAATCTTTTACAAAGAAGGCTTGTGATAGCAATTTAGTGTTGGGTAGCTTTCTTAATCTTTTTAATAATCTTTTATATGAATAATTTTAGGTTTTGTTTTTCTTACATAGAAAGATAGGTGATGAAGTGTGATTTAGTGTTATGGAAAAATAATGTGTGTTAATTAGTGTTGGAGGTTTGATAACACTACGATTTTACTTGATGCAATGAAGTTTGTGTTATTGATTGGTTTTTTTATTTTATTATGGATTTTTCATTAAAAGCATTTTAGGTTTTGTTTTTCTTACCGAGAAAGATAGGTGATGAAGTGTGATTTAGTGTTATGGAAAAATAATGTGTGTTAATTAGTGTTGGAGGTTTGATAACACTATGATTTTACTTGATGCAATGAAGTTTGTGTTATTGATTGTTTTTTTTTTATTATGCATTTTTCATTAAAAGCTAAAATTTTATTAGTGTAAAAAAAAAAATATTTTGATTCAAATTTATATAGAGTTTTGTTAGTGTAGAAAATTAAATTATTGAATGGTTGGATATTTAAGATTTGTATATATGATTATAAATTAGAATAGTTGGGTTTGAAATTGTCATATATTTATTTTAATTTTGAGTTTATCAATATACAGAATTGTACATTGAAATATTATCAACATACTTTGTAAACCAAAAATTATGATTTATCTATCACACATATTTATTATTTATTTATATTTATATAAATTGATATCATAATAAAATATTCTGATTCAAAATATATACTATTCTATATATAAACCTTGCCACTTTCTCTAATGCAAATTCTATTTATTTTTGATAATAATAATTATTAATTATATTTAAAAGCTTTTGATATTTTAACTATATTAATTATTATTTAATATTTAAATTTAATTAATAAAACATAATTATGTTTATATTATATATATTTTATTCAGATATTAATATTTCTACTATTTATGATAACACTTTAATTTATTCAATTAATAAATAGTAACTTTTTTTAATAAAAAGTTATAACAAATTACAATTTACAGTTAAATTAATAATAATTATAATAGTATAGATAATTTAACATAGGAAAAGAATTAGATTTCGAATTATAGAGGGTGGATTATATTAATGATGAATTGTATATACTTAGAAAGAACGAAGAAAGCAAGCCTTTAGCATAGATGACAGACCATGATGATGAGGAAAAAGATGTTAAACGTTTCAGTGATGTTGATTAGAAATGGCCATTCATATTATAAGGTTGACAAATAGTTCCTGATTGGATTTATAATATTAAGAGATAACTGTCATTGTCTTTTTGTGACATGGATTTCAAGTGCAAGCCGATGAAATGACTACACAAGAAAACATCAATTCATGCTAACGGAATTGTACTTACTTATTTAGTGAATAACAATGGCTTTTATGATCCCGAAAATGTAATTACAGTAAAGAGAAATATAAATATGTTGTGAGGTTTAAGCATGTTTACTGGGAGGGAAGTGTTTCAGGTAAGTGAAGACTATTATGATTATTATGAAAACATTATTGAAAGGTATATTATAATCCAATTTATAATTATTGTACATCTAATTTTAGCTTATAATTGATAGTTTTGATTTGTATTTTGAAGTATAAAAACATTAAATGAGGGTGTATGATTACATTGTATTTTGCATTTGAACTCTTGAAATCAAATGTAGGAATATTACGTGAAGTATAAATATTATAATTTTTTTTAATAATAAAGATGATTGCTTATAGAGAACCTCACTGTAAGGGAGTTCTGTAGTACTAAATGTTGGTAAATTTTAACATTTAAAATAAAACAATTATGTAATATATTTCCAAAAAATAAGTAATGTAATTCAACTCAATATATAAAAAAATTATTTTTGGTAATTATTTTTTAAAATTGAAAACAACTTAATAGTAAAAGAGAAGTGAATTTGTTTAGTTTTTTGGTTGAAGTGTTTTGAATTTAAGGCCGTATTTGAAGCAAGTAAGGCAAACGGTATTTTATTTATATATATAATAGTATAATATATATATATATATAATATTATATATAAGATTTAAAGTAATTCCAACATATTTCGTACTAAAAAGATTCCTAACCTCACGAAAAAAGAATGAGAAATAATATTTGTATTTTCTCATAATGTTATAGGAAGAGTAATATGAATTGAAAAAAAAAAAGAAAAACCAAGAATTTAAATATTTGTAAAACTTATTATTAATATTAATTTATTCAACATGGATATCTTTAATAATTCTTATTTGGTAAGGCTTTCTCTTCTTCTTCTTTTTTTGACAAAAATTAAATTAATACTATGTAAGTTAAAAGCATAATTAAATATATCAATTCAATAATAATATTAATTTTTTTGTAAGCTTCCTAGGTCTTTTTCATTCATTCATTTCCAAAACAATGTTAAATCTATGAAAAAGTTCAGTTGCCTCAACCCGCCCATTGGGAAACCAACTCTGTTGGCTACCAAAACTCATTACAAGCCATCCAAAATCTCAATAACTTCAGGCCGTCAAACAAGGCCTTATAGGCCTCAATGTCTAAAAAATAGTGTTCATGTACATAGTTGTAATATATGATACTATGTAACATGTGCATCAAAAAGTTCAATAAAAATTTGCTATAGCAGAACTAAAACCTAATCATCATCACATGAGTCCACAAGGGCAAGATCGTTAGCACTGGATATGGGAAATTGTGTCTAGGGGTGTCATGGAATGTGATTTTCAATATGGCCATTACAAACATTCTACTACTCGATTTGGAATTGAATAAGCTACAATTCCTTCTGGATTTTCTCAAGGCCTAGGTCAGTTTTTCAAGAGTTAATCGATGATGACATGATGGCTTTAGCCAGTAGAATCTTCATAAGCTAATAGAGGCATATTGTTTGATTCTACTGTGTGGTGCACCCATGAGTATGACTAGGATTTGGAGCAACAACTCGCCAATCCTCCACCTATACTTCAGCTTCTGCTCGCTAACTGAGATCATCTTCCCATGACAATATTAGTTGTTTCATCTGAGCTGGAGTTCCAATATTATAAGCCTAAATTGCTTCAGATATAATTTGAGCATCCAATGTGCACCCAATTCGCTTCATTGCCCAAACCGATGGGGAGTTGTTGTTACCATGATTACCAATCTTCCATCCTCTTCCTCGTCCTCCATTAACAATCGATCTAGTACTAGGGGAAGGGGGGACATCTTGTTTACCTTGAAATGACATAAATTTGTAGATAGACCAACATATAAGGTGGGCCGAGAACCAATACTTGTCTTCGAACATGCACCCACAGTGCAAATACAGTTTCTAAGGACCTAATGTGGAGACATTAAAGAGGAGTAGGAAATGAATTGACATAGGCACAATCATGACATAAAGGCAGAAAACCAATCAGAGTGGCCTCCACCACCATTTTATACCATTGTTCAGCACCTCATGCTCAAGAATGTTGAAATACAAAGAGATAAGAAGCAATTGTTCACAATTTTGATAATATATATCATAAACTGTCTCCTGAAGTCAAAAACATTTATCGGCCACCTCATATACATAGAAAATCAATTACAGAATGAGTAATTTCATTACTATGCTCATGATGAACAAAGCATGGGAATATCCTGTACTTTCATCTATACATGGCTTCACGATGCAATAATTAACCCATAACGGAAAATACATGCCCATTCTAGACAACAAAATGCCAAATAAAACTAACATCAACATAGAAACATCACACACAACATAGAATAACACTACAAAAGGTTTCCATATTTTGAGACACCCATTTCCATTACCTCCAAAATTTCAATTACAGAGCTTGTCCTTTTCATTGCAGTGGAGTATTTCGAACATGCATAGTTCGGAAAGAAGGGGAAAAGAGAAGAAAAGGCACCCGACTGTGAATGCCAACAACTAGGAGAGCTTCGACCTAGTCTACATGCAACTTTGCCAACCCATTCGAACCAACATGAATGAGAGAGTTGAATGTCTCCCAATTTTCCTTAGAGCCCAACACCATGACAGGAAAAATGTGGGAAGGAGGAGAGATGGTTGTTCCACTTGTAATTTATGAGCTCTACAGCTCATCGTTTCAACATTTAACATTCCACCATTGTCTTCCATCCCAATAGTCCATTCACACATGCAACATCTAGGAGTTGGCTACCCTTTGACCTTTCCAAAAGTTGCATCAATCATTTCTCAAATCCTGAGAAGGATTATCAACTATATCGCACCCTGCTCAAGGAAATAATAATGTTAAAATTAAACCAATGTAGATTCACCTTAACTCTAGATCTACAAATCCCAGAGAGGGATCAAATCAAGGATACTTGCATCTCAATATATTTGATCCCTTTCATCACTTTGTATATTGGTATATATGGAGTCGAGATAGATCTAAACTTGTAAATTTTATGTTAAAAAAGAACAAGAAAATTAATTCATCACCATTTCTTTATAATTCAATTCTTTTGTGATGTGACGTATTATTTAGAATTCAATTCTATCTTATGCAATGGAACTACTATTAAAATGTAGATTACTACCAGTGTTGGGTTGTGTTATATTCTTTCCATGACTAACCTACATAGTGAATTGGGCGGTTAGAGGGGGGGCGGAGCCCCCCTTCGTTGCCCCGATTGCGCAGCGGGGGGCGGGTAGCCCCCCTCTACGGGGTTCAGGGCAGCGCCCCGAGAATTTTTTTTTTGGACCCTATATTAGGTTGGGCGAACCTACCTATGGTTTTCGGTCCATGGTTTGGATGCGATGGTTTTTCAGTCCATGGTATTGGATGCTTCGGCATGTATAAATATGTACCGCAACATTGAAAGGAACATAATGAAAAATAAAGCTGGTAGTCTCGGTTTTGAGATCCAGTGGGAAATCTCTATGTATATGTGTTTTATGTGTTATGCTCTCGCATTTTTATTTTTCCTATGTTTTAGAATTCGTATGCAGGTAATTTCTG
>APFE031532856.1:73112-97256 GCA_000404065.3 Pinus taeda
ATTAATTTTGACCAAAAATATATATTATTAAATAATTCATTCTATTTTTATTTATAGGATAACCTTTTGAACTTTTAAAAATAGAATTATATATTATTAAATCTTAATATTATTAAAATAAAATAAAATAAAAATAAAAATGAAAAGAATATTAATTTATTAATTTTGTTTTGACCTGGACCCTGAGTCAAAATTAGCCGTTATGTAACCGTTGGAGTCTCTTCTCAGTCTATTTAACTTGCTGAGCCAGATATGTGTCTTCAACTTGTCCTGACGATGAACCACACTGGTTGGTTCAAAACGCGTCGACAAATGTCTTTTTGATGTGATTTACGCCGAAGCTCTTCTTACACTTTTGTTGTTTGTTTCACTTTTCCATTTGTTTTTAGGGTGATATGAGGACTCTCTGCATATTTCTTCTAAACCCAAATGTCTTTCATGACCTGCATTTTTTCATATTATATGATCGAAACCTCAAAATTCCGCAGTCTTGTTTTATGTTGAAAATTGAAAGCTCAAGTTTTGATCATATCAAAATATTGGCTCTTGACCGTTTACTTCATTTAACTCCCATTAAATTCCTTGGTCAATATATGAAATATAACTATGAAGCTTTCCATAAGTAATGAGTTTTTTCCATGTCAACACATTAAACCATCACGGCTCTTCAACATTAGTTGCAAACCATATATACTTTGAACCGATTTCCTATATGGTTGATGATGGGGCCAGCCCACGTGGTCCCGCCGTTACTACGCTTGTGTTGGTGTGTACTAACAAATGAATGTAATAATCAAGAGATTTTTGGATATAGGTGAATTGATTTTCAATCTATGCGGAATTGATTGGGTTATGGTACTATGCGTTGGTGATTTGTCAGGTAGACACCTGTCCCTCCTCGATATTCTACAAACCCGCTTTGGTATAGGGTTTCATGTCTTCGTGCTCATTTGGTCACTCTTGTTGTTTTCTCCCAGTCTTTTGCCCTGTGGGCTCTCGACGTTCTGCAGTTTCTGTGGTTTCTTTTCCTGTGTCTTATTCTAAGGCTTGTCCGCCTAGTACCCAGACCTACATACTCCTGGAAGCTTCCTCGGGCTCAGTCGTTTAGAACTCGGCTTAGAAATCTTCTGTTCACTGGGCGATTTGTGAAAACTCTGGTAAGATTTGCATTATTCTATTCCTCGGCTTGTATGTTGATTGTTACTGTAAACTGGGGTTTTGCTTTAAAGGGTCTCCGCCTTTGTGCGTTGTTGTCTGTGTCTCAGGCGTGCTTACAGTTGCTCTGCCTCAGTGTGTCTCCGCCTCCATGCGTCGCTGTCTGTGTTTCATGAGTGTTTATAGTTGTTTGATAGCTGTGTAATTCTTGGTGATATTTTCTTCAGTGGTAGTTCGATTTCTTCACAGACTCGGCAGTTCGTGGTGGCGTTCTCCGTTGGTTCCTCCGTTAACTCGCCTGGTAAGTCATTGTTTTATGCTGGACACTTGTAATCTTCCTTTACCTGTATCTTACGTCTGGGCTCCTTCGTGAGCAGGAGGGTTATTCCGAGGTGTAGTTGCGGCTATGGTTCGCTGGACAGGTACTATAGCAATGTGTTTTTTTTTTTTATTAGCTCTTTTCCATTTCTTTTCAGTTTCTGGGTACTGTTCCTTGGAGCCTTATAGCACTCTGTTGTTCGCTTTGCAGATGAAACTGCCCAAGGGTTTCGGTGTCTGGACGCTCAACTGTTCCGAGCAAGCACGGGTAGCGTTACTCTGTTCGTCTGGTAGCTTGCTTGTCTTGATGATTTGATTTTTTTTTTGTTGGGTTGGTCTTTCTTTGTTGGCCTTAGGCCACTCGCAGTCTGTACTTAATTCACTGGTTGTTAGGCACGACGTTGGCTATGAGTTGGGTCTTATTGGAAATAATTAGTGTTAGTTCCCACGTCTGCGAACTGGGTTTGGTCTTCTACTTTGAACAATATGTAATGAACAATGAATTTGGGTGACTGTGTTTTGTAACTTTATGAATTCAATACTGGAGTAGATTGGACTTGCATTCGTAGATTCACATACCTGATTCGGTCATTTAATGTCTGGTTATTTTGGTTTGTGTTGCTTGCAACTGGGCGCTGCTACCTCTCGTCTGACTTTGGCTATCTTCTTCTTTTGACTTAGAACCTGTAACTGTACACTGACAACCTTCACATGATAAAATGTTAACAAAATGTTACTCTATATTGAGGACGCTGTAGAGTTTCGTGTCCACAGAAAAACAATTTTATTTCTCTTACTATGTTTTTTCTTTTACAGTCGAACCCCTTAATGTGCTTTTTCCCCTCCTTTGATAGTACCATTTTCAAACTGTTTTAACTGTGTTAGGTTTTCAGTTAGTTACAACAGTTATTTCCTATGCGGAACTTTGCATAGTTGTCAAATACATTTTCTTTTCTGCTTTTACAACAGTAATGCAACTGTCTAGGAACAACGAATCTACCTAAATACTGTTACTCCTAATTAAAATTCATTACATTAATCTTAAGCAACTTTAATGAAAGAAAGGTAAAAAAAAAACAAGTAACTATTCATCCAATAGATTGATTCCCCCGTCCTCTTCAGAAACCATATCAACTTCTCTTCCATATTTGCCCTGTCAGCCAAATGCTCCTGCATCAGGCTCCTGGGATAAAAGAAAATCATGGCTCCGTTCCATGAGTTCCTCCACCGAATAGGCAGCCTTTTGTATCTGTGTCGCGTCAAGCCACGAGTTGTACTCCATTGGACGGTCTCTACACTTGACGAGATATCGTAGATATTCTTTCCTACGTGTCTTCTTGGCTACCTGGGTACTGAGGATCCCTTCAATCTCATGGGACTGAGCCACAGGCATATGCTTCTTCCAAGAACTGTCTCCAATTTGGGTGTCCCGTTTTGGTCGTACCACACTGTCTTCCTCTGCTTGGGCAGTATATGGGAATAGATCCGCCACGTTGAAAATAGGTGATATGCCTATATCAGGTGGCAGCTGAATTTCGTAGGCGTTGGCTGAAAATTTACGTAAGATCTTGCAAGGACCAATTTTCTTAAATTTTAGTTTATTATACGTGCCCTTAGGAAATCATTCCTTGCGTAGGTGCACGAGGACCTCATCTCCAACGTTAAATTACACTTCCTTTTGCCTTGAATCTGCTTGTTGCTTATACTTCTGTATGCTGTCCTGCAATTTTAATTTGACCTATTCATGTAGCTCACTCGTTGCTTCGGAAAAATCTTCCCCATCTGCGCTTCTCCGTTCCAACTTTCCCAAATCTCATATTTCATGTATTCCACGAGGATGCATGTTGTACAAAATATGGAATGGGCTGTATCGAGTGCTACGCTTGGGCGAATCATTATAAGCAAATTCCACCTGAGCAAGAGCACGATCCCATAATCGTGAACTTTCTCCAGTCAAAGTCCGTAATAGATTCCCCAAGCTCCTTTTCACCACTTCTGTTTGTCCATCAATCTGCGGATGATATGCAGAGTTGAAGTGCAATTGCGTGCCCAAATTTTTCCACAGGGTGCGCCAAAAGTGTCTGTGAACTTTACATCCCTGTCTAAAATGACAGATTTGGGTAGACCATGTAATTGAACTACCTCCATGAAAAACAAGTGAGCTACGTATGTGGCATCACTAGTTCTCTGACAAGGAATAAAATGAGCCATTTTTGAAAATCTATCTACCACCACCATCACTGAATCATATCCCCGCTGCGTTCTAGGCACTCCTAAGACAAAGTCAATGCTGACTTAGTCCCATGGCCTGCTTGGAACAGGTAGTGGCATGTAAAGTCTAGCATTCTGACTGTGTCCTTTCGCCAGTTAGCAGACTTTACACCTATTCACATAGCTTTGTACCTCCCTGCTCATTCTGGGCCAATAATAAAAATGTCTGAGTTGCTCCAAAGTTTTGTTGATGCCAAAATGTCCCTCTAGTCCACCACTATGCTTCTCCCGCACAATATTTTCCCTCATCAAATAGTCTGGAATACATAACTGTTCGCCTCTGAACAATAATCCTTCCTGCAAATTGTAGTCTAACCATGGACTTGCATTCCTCAACACGGGATTTTGGTAGGCTTCAAAAGCTTCTTTGAAATCTGTGTCGGTTTGGTACAAATCCTTCAGATGTTCGAATCCCATCACCTATATGCTACTTTCTTGTAGGATCAAAGCTCTTCTACTCAAGGCATCTGCCACTTTATTGGCTTGCCCACTTATGTGTTTTAACATGAAAGTGAAACTCTGCAAGTATTCTACCCATTTGGTGTGCTTGTGGTTTAATTTGTGATGCTGCATTACATATTGCAACACTGAATAATCAGAAAATAATACAAACTCATTGCCCAGCAGGTAGTGCCTCCAACATTTTAAAGGTTGAACCACAACATAAAATCCCTTGTCATACGAGGAGTATTTCTGCTGGCTCTCATTTAATTTCTCACTAAAGAATGCCACTGGTCTATCTTCCTGACTAAGCACAGCGCCAATAGTTGTCCCACTTGCGTCACACCGAACCTGAAAGAGTTTACTAAAGTCGGGCAGCCTCAAGATCGACCTCTCCGTAATCTTCCGCTTCAAAAGCTTAAAACTGTCTTCTGCTACCCTGGTCCAATAGAAAGGCTGACTGGCCTTTTTGATGGTGTCTAACATCAACGCGCAGATTTCACTGAAATTCCTAATAAATTTCCGATAAAAACTTGCTAGTCCGTGAAAACTATGTACCTCAAATAACCTCCTCGGTGACGGCCAATTTATGATTGCTGCAATCTTTTATGGGCCCATCTTCAATTCATTTTCTGCAACTACAAACCCCAGATAGACCAGTTCCTTCTGCAGGAAAGTGCATTTCTTTAAGTTTATCAGCAGTTTGTTCTGTTGTAACTTCTCTAACACCCTTCGAACATGTTGAAGATTTTCTCCTTTCGTTCTGCTGAAAATCAAAATATCATCTAGATAAACGATCACAAACTTGCCAATAAATTCCTTTAACATCTCATTCATCAATCTCATAAAGGTGCTAGGAGCATTGCTTAACCCAAATGGCATGACTAGCCATTCATACAACCCTTCATTGGTCTTGAAAGTTGTCTTCCACTCATCTCCTTCCCTGATCCTGATCTGATGATATCCACTCTTCAGGTCAATCTTCGTGAAATAAGTTGCTCCGCTAAGACAGTCCATCATGTCATCCATTTTGGGTAAGGGAAATCTATACTGAATAGTGATTTTATTAATAGCTCGGGAATCTATACACATTTGTCATTCTCCACCCTTCTTAGGTGCGAGTACTGTTGGTACCGCACAAGGGCTGAAACTTTCTCTGATCAGTCTCTTGTCCAGCAACTCCTGCACCTATTTATGAATATCTTCATTATCTTTCAGGCTCATTCTATATGCTGCCTTATTCGGTAGGCTTGGTCCAGGTATAAAGTCGATATGATAGCTAATGCTCCTCTTGGGAGGCAACTTATCTGGCAGATCGTCAACTACAATGTCTTTAAATTCTTCCAACAGCTCCTGAATGTCTGCAGGCAATTTTGACTTTTTTGTGTTCAGCAACATCATTTTTGTCCTCCTTACAATCACATAATTTACCTCGTTTTCCCCAATCTGCTTCACAAACTATTTTCCCCCTATTAACAATGCTTTTGTTCCAATTGATTCTGCTGCATCCTCCTCTTTGATGGGTACAAGTGTATGTTTGATCCCATCTTTCACAAATTTATAACAATTCGTCTCCCCATCGTGTGTCACCTTCTGATCATACTGCCACAGTCTCCCTAGCAGTATATGGCATACATCCATTGGCATAATATCACAGACCACCATGTCTTGGTATTTGCCAATGTGAAATTCAACTTCGCATTGTTCATCCACTAATAGTTGGTGGCCTTTCTGTAGCCACGACACCTTGTAAGGTGTGGGATGCTTAAGCCATTCCAATCCCAACTTTTCCACCATCTCGGTGGTGACCAAATTGTCTGTACTTCCACTGTCTATAATCAATTTACAGTACTTTCCATGTGATTTGCAAACTGTTTGGAACAGTTCCTTCCGTTGGGTCTGTTAAGCCATTTCCTTGGCTGGCTTCAACAATACTTTGTTTAAAACTAAAGCCTCCCCTGTTTCTGCCACATTTTCTATCTCTCGGGGTTGTGCTTCAGCTTCCTCAAGTTGCGCAACAAATGCTCCCCTTTGGCTAGCATGCTCAGCTTCGGGGCATTTGAAGGATTTGTGCCCCCACTTATGGCACCTGTAGCACTAGACATTAGTCCCCCTTCCGCAACCATTTCCTCTCCCCCGCTGATATGGCCGACCTCCTCTGGTGCTATTTCCTTTCTCTGCTGTCCATGAAGCTCTAGAACTGCTGCCTTCTTTGTTGTTTGTGGCAGTCCTCCCTTTGTCGTAGGACTGTCCTCGTCCTCTGCCATTTCCTCACCCTCTCCTATTATTCTGTTTCCTGTTAATTTTTTCTTCAGCCTTTACAGCACTCTGAAAGGCCTCTTCTATATTTCGTAGAGAGAGAATACTGATCTCATCTAGTATTTCCAGTCTCAAGCCATTCACGTATCTCGTTGTTTTCTCTGGAGTATCATCACTATAACCAGCCCGCAAATTCACATGATAAAACTCTTCTATGTATTCCTTCATGGTCATACCTTTCTTCCTCAAATTCTACACTCGTCGATAAAGTTCAACCTGATAGTCTTTAGGAAAAAATCTGCCCTTCAGTTTTTCCACCATCCTTGGCCACTTTCTTATCGGTAGCTTATTCATTCGTCGCCTGTCTGCTTGGACACTATCCCACCATAAGGCGGCGTGTCCTTTTAACTTATTTGCAACAAATCTAACTCTTTTTTCCTCACTGATCTCTTCATTTTCAAAATACTTTCCTAACTTACTTACCCAATCCAACAGGACGTCTGCGGATAGACTGCCATCATAGTTAGGGATCTCAAGCTTGGGTTTGCTTCTAGCTAACAGTACCGATCTCAACAATCTTAATTCCGGGGCTTCTTCCTCTGATCTGTCTATAGCAGTTGCTGCCTCTTCGTCACTATCATCCCCAATTTCCGGGTATCTTCTCCTACCTGCCTCTACTACTTCTAAGTGAGCAGTAAGGATCCTCAACTATTCCCTCAAGCCCTCATCTGCTACTCTGCGTGCACCTCTTCCACATCCTCATTTTTGTACTTCCATCTTTCTCTGTTTTCTTCAAATTCTCATCTGATACCACTTGATGGGGCTAGCCCATGTGGTCCCGTCGTTACTGCGCTTGTGTTGGTGTGTACTAACAAATGAATGTAATAATCAAGAGATTTTTGGATATGGGTGAATTGATTTTCATTCTATGCGGAATTGATTGGGTTATGGTACTATGCGTTGGTGATTTGTTAGGTAGACACCTGTCCCTCCTCAATATTCTACAAACCTGCTTTGGTATAGGGTTTCATGTCTTCATGCTCATTTGGTCACTCTTGCTGTTTTCTCCCAGTCTTTTGCCCTGTGGGCTCTCGGCATTCTGCAGTTTCTGTGGTTTCTTTTCCTGTGTCTTATTCTAAGTCTTGCCCGCCTAGTACCTAGACCTACATACTCCTGGAAGCTTCCTCGGGCTCTGTCGTTTGGAACTCGGCTTAGAAATCTTTTGTTCACCCAGCGATTTGTGAAAACTCTGGTAAGATTTGCATTATTCTATTCCTCGGCTTGTATGTTGACTGTTACTGTGAACTGGGGTTTTTCTTTAAAGGGTCTCCACCTCTGTGCATTTTTGTCTATGTCTCAGGTGTGCTTACAGTTGCTCTGCCTTAGTGTGTCTCCGCCTCCACGAATCGCTACCTGTCTTTCATGAGTATTTATAGTTGTTTGATAGCTGTGTAATTCTTGGTGATATTTTCTTCATTGTTGGTTCGATTTCTTCACAGACTCGGTAGTTTGTGGTGGCGTTCTCCGTTGGTTCCTCCGTTAACTCGCCTCATAAGTCACTGTTCTATGATGGATGCTTGTAATATTCCTTTACCTGTATCTTACGGCTGGGCTCCTTCATGAGCAGGAGGGTTATTCTGAGGTGTACTTGTGGCTATGGTTCGCCGGACAGGTATTATAACAATGTGTTTTTTTTTTATTAGCTCTTTTCCATTTCTTTTCAGTTTCTGGGTACTGTTCCTTGGAGCCTTATAGCACTCTGTTCTTCGCTTTGCAGATGAAACCGCCAGAGGGTTTCGGTGTCTGGACGCTCAGCTGTTCCGAGCAAGCACGGGTAGTGTTACTCTGTTCATCTGGTAGCTTGCTTGTCTTAATGATTCGATTTTTTTTTTGTTGGGTTGGTCTTTCTTTATTGGCCTTAGGCCTCTCGCAGTCTGTACTTAATTCACTGGTTGTTAGGCACAACGTTGGCTACAAGTTGGGTCTTATTGGAAATAATTAGTGTTAGTTCCCACATCTGCGAACTAGGTTTGGTCTTCTACTTTGAACAATATGTAATGAACAATGAATTTGGGTGACTGTGTTTTTTAACTTTATGAATTCAATACTGGAGTAGATTGGACTTGCATTCGTAGATTCACATACCTGATTCAGTCATTTAATGTCTGGTTATTTTGGTTTGTGCCACTTGCAACTGGGCACTGCCACCTCTCGTCCGACTTTGGCTATCTTCTTATTTTGACTTAGAACCTGTAACTGTACACTGACAACCTTCACATGATAAAATGTTAACAAAATGTTACTCTGTATTGAGGAGCTGTAGAGTTTCGTGTGGCATAGAAAAACAATTTTATTTCTCTTACTCTGTTTTTTCTTTTACAGTCGAACCCCTTAATGTGCTTTTTCACCTACTTTAATAGTATTGTTTTCAAACTGTTTTAACTGTGTTAGGTTTTCAGTTAGTTACAACAATTATTTCCTATGCGGAACTTTGCATAGTTGTCAAATACATTTTCTTTTATTCTTTTACAACAATAATGCAACTATCTGGGAACAACAACTCTACCTAACTACTGTTACTCCTAATTAAAATTCATTACATTAATCTTGAGCAACTTTAATGAGAGAAAGGTATAAAAAAAACAAGTAATTGTTCATCCAATAGATTGATTCCCCCATCCTCTTCAGAAACCATATCAACCGCTCTTCCATCTTTGCCCTGTCAGCCAGATGCTCCTACATCAAAATGCCAGTCGATAGCAACTGTAGGAGCAATATAAAGCCCTTAATGTGAAAGTCGAGCCTCCAAAGGGGTGGTTCAGCCGAGCCTCCAAAGGGAAGGGCTTGTCATGCAAGTGGCCAAGAATTATTATAGAACCCTTTAGAGGATGTTGGAAGGAAAAGTTGAATACCTCCACAACTCATATTTAATATGGTTAAAATGGAACTTTACATTAATTAGATAGGATATAAATCTATAAAATTTGGAAAATATGGTAGCAAGAAGGGAATCGAACCATTGTAAACCCAAGAATCATTACGTGATATTTATATACTAGTGAAATAGTGTTGGAAGCATTTGGTAGAGGAGCTTAGCCACATAAAAAAATTCACCCTACGTAATTTTTAGAAAAGGTGTACCATAAGAAACAAGTAAAAAGAAAAATATAAGCACTGTAATTGCATGAGTAGAAAAATACATCGACTAGTCTTAAAACTTACCAATATAACTGAAATTTCCAAGTTTCTACAGAAAACGGGAAATAAAACCCTAACATGGATAAGTATACACTGAAGCATCATTGTCTCTTTGCATTATATAGTACACGGAGATTGAATGAGTTAAATAAGTGAGAAAGAACTGATTTCCATATGGGTATGTCATGTATAAAAGTGTAATAGAGTTAGTGAGGTTGTAGAGCTCACTTTGGAAATGATATGATATGATATATTTTAATGACGTTTACCAGACCCAATGGTCAAAGGGGCCTAAACTCCACACCAAACAAGATATCACAATCTCAAGTTTCCCTCTAAAACCACTCTTTTGCCATGAATCTTGATAAAAAAAAAAATGTATTTTTGTAAAGTCTTGCTTCCTTAAACAAATTTATACAAATTCTTTCTTCTCACTCTTATTTGGGGCTTATATATCTATGTGTTTTTCACCTAATATGGTGAGATTCCTTCCTAGTTACGCTATTAAAATCTTAGCCTTTCCCTTGATTGTAGCACTCAAATAAGTCTTTTCATCATATGATTGTAGCGAAAAAGATAGTTGTAATTACTCCAAAGTTAACCCAACTCCCCACCACCATCTATCAAAACCCTATTACATGTGGATCATCGATCCTAAGACACATCATAAGCACAATATACAATGGAAAAACCCTTCAGCCTATTGCCATGCATGAATCCATAGTGAATTAGAAATTTCAAAATCTAGAAACTTTAGATTAATAAAGAGGTTAAGTTACCAGCTGCAATGTGGAGGCTGAGTTTCATATAACATATTAAACTTGCCCATGTTATGGAGTACTCCTTAAATATCGTATAAGTAATGGTATCTATATATATATATATATATATTATATATATAATATATAATATATAATTATATATATATATGAATCGATGTAAATATTATATTTACATGCTTATATGGATAATGAGTTATCATGGTTGAAAAACTAATACTTAAAGGATTAACTTTTTAAGGGTTTTGAAAATTCCTTTATAACCTAAGCTATGAAGAGTTGTATATGATGTGCAGATACCATGTCATATATGTTGTTAGAAAATAGGAGACATGTAGGACTAATCTTAAGCTAAAGTGATTATATGTATTTTCCCTTTGATTGCATTTGAAATGAATCAACCACTTCTAATTTATTTTCCACCATCAGACATGGATCTAATTTCAATAATGATTATGTATTCCAAGTCATGGGTTTGGATAAATATAAGTTATGTGTTTTTATTTTACCTTGTCCATTTTCCACTCATATATATATATGAGTGGAGAATGGAAAAGGAAAAAGAAAAATACATAACTTATTTTTAGCCAAGGCCATTAGCAAAGCTATAACTTGGAATACATAGTCATTGTTGACAATAGATCCATGTGTGATGGTGGAAAATAAATTAGAACTTTTTGATTCATTTAAAATGAAATCAAAGGTAAAATACATATAGGTGTCTAGCATTTCCTAATTTATGTTTGAGATAAATTTGATTATATTTCTAGAAGAACTCTTCGTTGCAAGTATACAAAAAAAAATTGTGCACGCTCGAGCTATTTTTTGATAATAAGAAGTTTCATCTTTTTCCTTAAGGAATGTTAAAGATGGTATCACATCGAGGTTCAAAACGGAGCCCTTTGGCCTACCATGAATTTTATACTCTCATATGACAGTGGAAATTTATATCCTTTCATAGTTAATATTGACAAGGGAATATTAGATAGAAGGAAGGCATCATGGAAAAATATCATGATGATACTCACATTGGCAAAGAAGATATTTATGTGCATCTAGGCTAGCAAGCCCAGGTCCCTACAAAAGAATTGTTAAACATGGTGAAAAATTTGCAAGAAAAAATATTAAACCTTTGTGTTGATCATGAATTATTATTAAAAGCTAGTTTAGAGAAAGAATAGGTAATCAAGAATTTGACAAGTATATCAAATTCCAAAAATATGGAGGAAATGAAAGAAGGATAAAATAAGGAATAAATCTGTAAATCTAAGGAAGTGGTAGAGGAAGCTGAAAGTCAAAAAGGAAAAGTTGAATATGAGGAACACAACTCATCCAAAATTTAGACTAAGCCTTAAAAGAAATAGATTGTGGAGCTACATGGGGAATTTAGAAAAATTAGACCTCGATGTATGATAGGGAATCCACGAAAGTGATAGATACTTGGTTGTTGAACATAAATCAATATTTCAAGGTTTATGATTATAACACCAAGTTAAAGGCCAAGTTAATCTCTTATCAGTCGCAGGGAAAAGTATCCTTAAGGTGGGAGTATGTTCAAACACTTCATAACTTGGATGGAAAACAATTTAACTAAGAGGAGTTCCAACATTTTTTCAAGGAGAAATATTTAACATAATTCTAATTTTAGGATGAGGAAAAGGAGTTTCATGATTTGAAGCTAGTATAGATGTCCATGGATGAACTGAGAACTAAATTTACCCATTATGTACCTTACATAAAGGGAAAAAAAGGAAAGAAATCAATAGTTCATAGGTTTTCTTCTGCCCTCCTTCAAGGAGAAAATTTAATATCATAACCCGAAGGCTATGGATGAGGTTAATTGAAAAGCGAATATTTTATACCAAAAGCAGAAAAAAAGAGCGATAAATCGAAATACAAACTTAATAAAAAGAAATAATGAGCAATGTAAAGTAGTAAAGAAGGAAAAGATGGACAGTTTAAGCAGACCTATAAAGGAGGGAAAAATTATAGCTTTAGCAAGAATAAAATTCGGTCCGAGAAGTCACATGCATAAACCGAGATTGGGTCCAATCAAACTAAACCCAATAAGGGAGTTAAAGGAAAAAGGTAGAGAGTAGAGTAAAATTTTGGGGTTGTGATGCACAACACCTTAAGAATGTCCAAGAGGCTTCCACTATCAACGATGTAGCCAAAAACATTATGCACATTAGCATAACTTTCAAGGAGGTATATAAAGTGAAAATCCACCATGATGGAAATAAAAGGTACTATCATTGACCAATATTTTTTTGTATTAATTGATCTGGGTGCTAGCCTAAGTTATTGTATCCCTAAAGTTATAGAAAACTACAAATTAGTGCTGAAAAATATAAAAATCTCTGGCTAGTTTAATTGGCTACTGGTGCAAAAGAAGGGTCACTAGTTTGGTAAAGGCTTTCTAAATTATGTTAATGGGAAACATAACACATTGAATTTAAATATAGTGCCATTAGGCTCTTATGATGTCGTTGTAGGAATTGATTAGTGTTATATGGGAATAGTGTCCACACGGATGTTGCTATTCCCACTAAGATGTGTGGCTATCTTAGAAACAAACAATCAAAGTCTACTGTTGATTCCTTTTATGAAAATAGATGAGAGGAGAACCAAGAGGGCCAACTTGAGTCTTGCGCTCGATTCCCTCTCTTTCTTGATAGAGTTTTTCTGCTTGCTCTTTGTGTACTCAGCCTCAAAACGGGCCTGTAGAATCCCAACAACATACTACTATGCAAGAAACAAGGATATAAATTCACAAATAATGTAGGATCAGATGTATATTAACCATATACAAGCATATATAAACAAGTACACCAGGATATGGAAGGAAACAAGAATAACTTTATTCAGATAAAAGTAGCAAGAGGATTACAACCATGTGCTCTGACCCAGCATCATCCTCCAGCTAAGAAGCCCTTCTTCACCTCAAGCAAAGCTAGATCACCCAACACTTTGAATGTACACCAGAATACCAACAACACTTCTCTATAAGATACAAAATTCCAGCCTCTGGATCTCTGTGATGAGGGATCCATATATAGATGATTACAGAGAGGTGAGTCATCTTTTGGGATCTTGATTAGTGTCTTCTCTCTGATAGTTCCTGCTTCCACTTGGAGAATGAAGAACTCTTACTCATCCCTGGTCGAAAATGGAGTGGCAAGTGTCAGAGGGGAAGCTTCTGGAAGATTCCGTGATCTTCAACCTCGGATTTTAGTCCCTGCCATTTGTCCATTCCCGACCATCGCACCCTACAGAGGAGAAAAATAGTATGAATTGCACCCTGTACATTGGGAAGGTGACATGCATCTCACCCTCTGCATGGAGCTTTTAGTATGGTCTAGTTTTGACCATTTATGAGTAGTTTTCAGTGGAGAACTTTTGGGAGATGATGTAATAAGTTGACCTTGCTCCTTTAGGCAGTGAAGCAACCCTTTTAGGGAATTAAGAGCCCTCATTTTATGGACATTTGTGATTGGGGTTGAAGTGCCAAAAAATGTCTATAACAGTTGCCCCGTAAAGCATGAGGGTGTTAATCATTTTTGATGTCGGGTGAAATGCTTTACTATGAGGATGTGAAGTTTTTCTGAGATGGGAGGTGACCTGTAATAAGGTACAACACAATACATTATATGAAAATTCTTTTTTAATGATATAGCTGAGGCGGGCATTCCCATGCTCAGCTTTATAAACTCATTTTCATGTACATAGGACAGACGATTGTTTGTGTGACAGACTGATGATATGGACACATCATCCTTTGATTTGGATGATCATCTGTTCGACAATGATGTACACTGGATGTTTTTATATTACTGAATATATCGCAGCTCGAATGGATGAAACTAGATCCGAGGTCTTCAAACTTGGCCAATCTTCACTCGGAGTACAAGTCGATCCATGTGAAAAATGTTTTGGAGTCGAACATGGAAAGACATCGCCTAATTACCAGCCAATGATGTAAGCTGTTAACAGGCGCGAGAAGAATCACCAATAATGACAATGACCCTCAAGGTACTACAGTACAATCTACGTGGTGTGAAAAAGGGACTTGGCATCGAAAACCACGCAAAATCTCTTGGTCGAAGGTCATTGATGTAAACCTATCACCGAAAGTGAGAAACTTTCCATTGAGGCATGCAAGCTTCAAAGTACGGAAAGGGTTGTTCCTAAGTCAACTTCTTGGATAATGAGATGACATCGAAAAGAAGCGACCCTTCACAGGAGGGCCTTAATGAATCCCACACCAACGACACGGAACGAAGCAAATGATTTTAGAGGTGAAAACAAATTGACGATATGGGGGTTCAGGGTGGCGGTCATGAAGGAATGAAGCATGAATGAATTGTAGTGGGTGAGACTCAGGTGAATTGTCTGAATGACTTCTCTTGAACATATCGTTGACACTAACGATGGATTAGTAGCGTTAACCCCAGAGATGGATGGTGTGACGGACCAATGGTGAGGACCAGTGAACGGAACAACCCAACCCGGCGTGGATGCGGAAGGAAAGTGTCATGTTCAAGAGTGAATTGCTACTAATAAAGTTTCTTCTTGTTTTCTTCCCAATTTTCCCCAGTCATTGTTGACCAGTACCTCTTTTTTTTTGTCAAGGTTGAGGAGGATAACATATGCTTGTTATATAATCTGCCCTTCAGGTGAACCTGTCGCTATATTTTAGTGAGCCTAATGACATTGAAACTCGTTCTCATCATGTTGGACGAGTTTGTTGCTATTTAGTTTAACGAGTTTAACGACAAAGATAACTCGGTCTCTTTCAATTTTAGAGAGTCTGAAAGAAATGGAAAGATGACTCTGAAGATTCTTTTTCGTTGCATAATCCCTTAAGTCCGAAAAAGCATAAAATAATACAAAAGGGATGAATTTTTTATAGTTTTAATGAGCCGAACAAGACAAGTGCTCGATCTTTTTATGTAATAATCCCTCGGGTCCAAAAGGACTAAAATCTAGAGGAGGGATAACACTTCTGATGCCTTTTAACAAGCTGGAGAGGCCAATCGCTCGACAATCTTTTCATATTTTACGAGTTAGGTGAAAAGAGTTTAAAGAAGACTCGTTTTTGAGGAACGAGTGATGGGTTCAGGTAGCAGCTGATTCTAGGTAAGGTTTGGAATTTTCCAATCACAGCAGAGTTACAAGGATGGCTAGCAGAATGACTCTTCCCAAATGTTCCTCGAAGGGGTAAACAATCATGTGGGGCTGAATGATTGGCTAAAAAAAAAGTGGAGGTGATGGCGAGAACACGAGCAAGGCTCAAAAGCTGGTGATAAGGCATTCACAATGGTTATTTACCTGTTCATCTTTTAATGAGCTTAAATGCAGGGAGAAATACTTGCTCATGACTTATGTTTATTTTTTAACGAGCTTGAACTATGCGCTAAAACTGCTCGTGGAGAGTTTATTTTTTAACGAGCTTGAACTCTGCGACAACATTTCTTGCAGAGTTTTCATGCCCCCAGCATAATAACACAAATCGAGGTGCATGCCCCCCAAGCTTCATTTCATTCAACTCGGTGGTTGGAATGAAGGTTTACCTTCGAGATCTTTGAAAGATCGTAATCAAATACTCGATTTGGAAAGGGATTCATTTCATTTTTTTAATGAGGTTGACACAGTAAAAGAACTATCCTCATAATCCACCATATTTATAGTATTTGAAGGATGATTAGGGTCACTGGAATAATCTTCTTGGTAATTCGAAAGATGGGAAAGATGGTGGTGATCTTCCCTTGGTGCCTATTCTATCATCATTAGCTGAATGATTCCTTCGTCTGTAGAAACTACATGCGACCAAGGATCTGAAGAGGTGCCATATTCCTTAGACCTATCTATCTAAACACTCGTTGAGCATTGGTTTGTCCCCCAGGCCAAGAAAATTGATTGCTACAATATGTCTATTAGGGCGACAATCCATGCTGACAAAATGTTCAGGAATCTTCTGAATCTTATGGAAGATATCATATTGTAGGTTTTCACTGTGGCCACTTCTGCCATATTGTTTGGAGGCGGTAGGGAGAAAGTACCTATCAAGGCAGGTTCTTTTAGGAGGCCTACTCCCATATTTTGAAGCAATTGAGAGCTTCCGTGGATCATTGGAATTCTTCCCGTAACTTGTGAACTATTGGGGAGGAAGGTTTGCTGGTCGACGATTGTAATTCTTCCTTGGAAGGGAAATGCAATCTTCCTGAGATAAGTCGACACAACGGCGGCCATGGCATATATCCAGGGCCTTCCCAGTAGGATGTTGTAATCAAGGTTTCCGTCGATGACTTCAACATCTATTTCTACTGTTTTTCCCCCTAGTTCAACTTGCAAGTTACTTAGTATCCCATACGAGGTGTATGTTCGTCCGTCAAATGCTTTTAATGTTCTTGACGATCGCGACAAAGATGGAGACCTAAAAGTTTTCAAGCAACTCATCGACATGATACATGTGGATGCTCCCTAGTCAATAATTATTCTATGAATAGTTTTGTTGAGGGCTTTCACTTGAATGAGGAAAGCTAGTTGAGCTGGTAACTGGGGGTCTTATCCTTTATGATTAAAAGATACAAGATTGAAATCTGTCGGGTCAATCCCACCTATTGCTAACAATAAAGCCTACTTTTGGGAGGGGCAATTTTGCAGCACTTCAAGAGTCGACATCGCGGATGGCGATTGGGCTAAATCCTCCACTATATTATAGTGATGTGCTGCTCGGGCACGAGGATTAAACGTCGATTTGTGTACTACTCCCTTTGGCGGTTTTATTGTTAATTCAGGAATTATCGGTGGCACGACTTCCGTTGAAGTCATTGTTGAACTACTAGGTTGGTCATTGCACTTGTTGTTCAACATCTGTGGATTCCCTTAATCTTTACTCCTTGTTGTTATAAGAGTGTCATTCAGTTGCTTCGAGACTGACAACATTAGCACCTGGGATGGGGAAGCATTTTCGCTAGCAACCAGATTTGTTCCTGGGTTTGGAAACAGATCAGTCAATACAGCCAAGGTTTTTGAACTTTTGAAAGATTTTCTATGTTCTTCTTTAAATGGACAGTGCCGTGTCCAGTGATCCTTGTCACATATATGACATGGAGTTTTGGGTTTCGCATTCCCAGAAGGGTTTGCAGAAGGTTTCCTAGGAGATGAGTCTCCCTAGTTTTTCTTCTTCCCTTGTTTTTTCTTCTTGCCTCTTGGTTGCTTGGTTTCTTTGCCTTTGTCTGTTGACACAACATTTACTTCCGAGGCTAGAATTTCTTCAATTGTATCTTGACTCGAAACCCTATGGGCCTTTTTGGATGTGGCCTTTGTAGTTTTATTGCTTTTCGTGCCTATCACACCAATGTCGGCATGAGAGCCTTTGTTTGATTTAGGAGGTGGAGGAATGGAGAATTCTGGTCTAGGAGCATCAGGGATTTTATCGTAGAGCATGCCAAACTGAGTGTAGATCAAGTCTAGATATTGGGCACGAGAAATGACTTGCTCTTCAGTGGTGACTCCCCCTTTTGCCACATCTTCTGTAATAGCGGGTAACAATGACTTAATAAACCATTAAGCCAATAGCCGATCAAGAGCATATGTTTTTACCATTCTGCGATGACGTGCCACTCATGAATATGATCGGATATGTGAGTGGCTGTCGTTTGTTTGAAATTGGTAAGTAGCTCAGTTGTTGTTTTGTACCTGATAGGTAATTGAAAATGGGTTAAAAAGGTTGTGGCTAGGGTACTGAAGTTATCAAATGAAGCTCTAGGCAGTTCGATATACCACTTTGTTGCCAGACTAGTTAATGTGCACTGAAAGAGGCGAAGCCGAATCAAATCATCATTGAGAGTGTTTGACGAACACCATAGATAAAAGGTCATCACATGATTCGATGGGTCTTTGCCCAGATTTCCATTGAATTTAGGAATATCCGACGGAAGTTTATGCAAGATCACCGGCCACCAAGGGGTGTAGGCAATTGGATCGTTTGTTAGTCGACTTAGATCTGGTAACTCTAGAGTTGCCACGAAGGGAAACTGTTGATTTAGGCTTGGTTGAGCATACCCAGGATAAGACGGAATTGTTTGAGCAGTCGGCCTTTGCATACCAACATAACGCATTTGATGTTGGTAACTTTGGTAAGGTTAACGGGCATAACCATTATGATATGGTTGATACTGCTGCCCATTACTTGCAAAGACTTGTTGCTCATATCCTTGGTAAGCTTGCTGGAATTGCGGTTGTTGGTATTGCACCAGCCATGGTTGTGAGGCCATGGACTATTGTCTAGCACTGACTGTTTGACCAAGATGGGGGTTGGGGTTCCCCATTTGAACTTGTGCCATTCCACTAGTGGGTGATTGTGGTTGTGTTGGAGGTACAAGAGATTGTTATATTGCAACCTATGAAACTTGAGGTTGGCATACAATTGGTGACGCTTGTACTTGTGATACAACTGCAATAGCTGGCGTAGTGGGAATGTTTGTCATAGGTGAAATTTGTTGTATGGAGAATACAACTCTTGGTTGTTGAGACAGAACGCGTACCCAACCGCTAGTTGTGATTCCAGCATAACCCAAATTTTGTTGCGAACTCACGCATGGATGTCCTTCTGGGGAAGACAATGAAAGGGTATATGGCCCTCCATACGACGATAATCCAGTGCTCAAAGGAATAATTTTCCTTTGGGGACCAGTTTTCCCAAATTGACCTTTTGATGGATCAATTTGTTGAGACTCAATGTAAGAGATTCCAGATATAATTCCGGACGAACAAACGGGAACAGTCCATACTATCAAAATACTCCCAGGATGGACTCCATCCAGTGATTGAAAACTGGTTCTGACAGATGGCACGCCGGCGAACATTGTCGGAATAGCAGAAGGGGTTTTCATTGTTGCTGTGTTGACTGACACAATCCTCGATGTTGACGATTGTTCAGACATATTAAGTCTATCCAAAAGATTCCTCAGCGATTCTTCAGGAACTTCCGAGGGTGGGTGAATATTCTCTGGTGAAGAAGGATACAAGGCAATCCCATCTCCAAGTTGCGTTGGAGTACTAGATGGAGGATCTTCCACAATCTCTTCTATGGCAATCAATCCAGTAGGAAGAGGTAGACTGTCAGGTCCGTAAAATATTTCTGGTGCTAAAGAAGATGTAAGTCCTGCAGCAGCAGACGGTTGGGGAGTAACACCTTATGAATTGGCTATAGATGGAACTGGTTCAGGAATAGAAGTGTTAACCGTCACACTAGGATCAGTTGTAATGTCCTGTTGCTGTTGCGGAATTTCTTCCATAGAGGTAGGGATTCCAGAAATGTTCGGAGTAATCGGAGTCTCTGAGGATGTTGGAGTGCTTCCTCCAACCAACCTAGGGGACTTTGATCCGGATAAACAAGTTCGCTTCATCTGGAATGGCTTCGCTTCCGGAGTCAACGATGGTTGACTTGTAAGTCTCCTTGAACGACAGGGTTTTGATTGACTTTCTCTCATGATTGTGGATTACTTGATCAACTCAAAATAAAAGGGGAAAACGTTTTTCAAATTAAATGAATTTTAGACGCTTTGACACAACTTGTTTTTTCAATTTTAAAGAGTCTGTTGGGTTGTGTTATATTCTTTCCACATAGTTAACAGGGGGTTTGAGGGGTACCTGTAACCCCACTTTATGGGGTCCGGGGTAGCGCCCCGGAAAATTTTGGTTTTGGACCATATGTTAGGTTGGGCGGACCCACCTATGGCTTTGTGCATGATTTTCGCACATGTTTTTTGGACGCGATGGTTTTCGGTCCATGGTATTGGATGTGATGGTTTTTTTTTTGGTCCATGGTATTGGACGTGATGGTTTTTCGGTCCATGGTATTGGATGCTTCGACATGTATAAATATGTATTGTAACATTGAAAGGAATATAATGAAAAATCAAGCTGGTAGTCCCGGTTTTGGGATCCAGTGGGAAATCTCTGTGTGTATGTGTTTTATATGTTATGCTCTCGCAATTTTATTTTTCTTGTGATTTAGAATTAGTATGCAGGTAATTTATCTATGGGGTTAAAACCTACATTTGGTATCAGAGCTGTTTTGGCTTCAAGGGGACGCCTTTGTTGCTCAGGGGTTTCGCTTAGGCCTGTGGTAGACCCTGTTTAGTGGGAGATCTGCGAGATCGATTCTGGTGGTGAAAGAAGATGGTGAGCAGTGGAAAGATATATATTGAGAATTTCAATGGTCAGAGTTTTGAGTTTTGGAAACTCAAGATGGAGGATCTGTTGGTGGATAAAGATCAGTGGATCGCGGTAGATCCAGGTACTAAACATACGGGAGTGACTGATGAATAATGGAAGAAGTTGGATCGGAAGGCAAAGAGCACAATACGATTGTGTGTTTCAGATTCAGTATTGTTGAACGTATCAGGGGAAGCTACGATGAAGGCTTTGTGGGACAAGTTAGGGGCTTTGTACCAATATAAGTCTCTGGTGAATAAACTGTTCCTGCGGAAAAATCTGTATAACCTGAGGATGAAAGATGGAGACTCGGTGATAGAGCATCTGAATGGGTTTAATACTGTGGTAAGTCAGTTATCATCTGTTGATATTAAAATTTCAGATGAAGATAAGTGCATCAGTTTGGTGTGTTCTCTACCAGATTTGTGGGATAGTATGGTTATTTCAATAGGTAGCAATGCGACTGCTTTGTAGTTTGATGAAATAGTCTTAGCGTTACTGACATAGGAGATGAGATGGAAAAATATGGACAACCAGAATGGTGATGACTTTTCTGTACGAGGACAGTCCCAGAATAGAAACAAAAATAAGTCATCGAGTGGGAGATCTAAATCTAGAGGAAGATCTAAATCTCCAGGAAAACCTACAAAGGTGGTGTGCTGGAAATGCGAAAAGGAAGGGCACTTCAAAAGGGAGTGTAAATCTAAAGCTCCTGATAAAGGAAAGGGAATCTAATGGTGCTCCTTCTGCAGAGGCGAAAAACACCTCAGATGAGTGGGGATGTGTACTTGGCTTCTTCAAGTACACATGTAGATCATGAGGCATGGTTAATTGACTCAGGTGCATCCTTTCACTTTACTCCCCATAGAGAGTGGTTCTGAGAGTATGAGAAATACAATGGTGGTGATATCTTCTTAGGAGATGATAGGAAGGCTAGAATCATTGGTCGCGGAAAAGTAAAGTTGAAGTTGCAAGGTCGAAGGGTTAGAACCCTTCCGGGTGTTGTACATTTTCCTGCATTGGCTAGAAGTATGATTTCTGTAAGCAAGTTGGATAATGCAAGTGTAAAGACAGTGTTCGAGAAGGATACCTGCAAGATGGCTCGAGGAGCACTGGTATTGATGCGGGGAGTTTGCATTGGAACTCTGTACAAGCTGCAAGGTAGCAATGTTTTTGATGGGTGCAATAGTTTTATGGTTCCTGAAAATGGAGCAGAAAATCTAGTGGTCTCTGGAGAGAAGACCATGTTGTCGCATCAAAGGCTTGGACATATTAGAGAGAAGGGCCTTCGAATACTTCATGGTAAAGGTATGGTAGAAGGTATGAGTAATAGCTCTCTGGATTTTGATTTCTGTGAAAATTTGTGTATATGGGAAGCAGAATCGGGTGAGTTTCCCCTCTGGTGGTAAGAGGATGAAACAAATATTAGAGCTTGTGCACAGTGATGTGTTTGGACCTGTGAAAGTTCCATCACTGGGTAAGTCTGTGTACTATGTATCATTTATAGATGACTTCTCAAGGAATACATGGATATATTTCCTTAAGAAGAAATCTGAAGTCTTTGACAGGTTTAAAGAATTTAAGGCTCTGGTGGAAAATCAGACAGAGAAGAAGATAAAGGTGTTGAGGACATATAATGGTGGAGAATTTTGCAGCAAGGAATTTGAAGAATTTTGTAAGAAGTGTGGTATAGCACGGCAGAATACTACGCCATATACACCTAAGCAAAATGGAGAAGCAGAAAGAATGAACAAGAAGTTGATGGAAAGGGCAAGAAGCATGCTCAGTGGTGCTGGGTTACAACAAGAATTCTGTGCAGAGGCGGTGGATACTGCATGTTACCTGGTCAACAGGTCACCTTCACCAGCGTTGGAGGATAAGACTCCACAAGAAGTATGGACTAGTAAGAAACCCTCTCTTTCACATCTGAGGGTATTTGGATGTGATGTATATGTACATGTTCCAAAGGAGAAACGAACCAAGTTGGATAGTAAATCTGAAAAGTGCATCTTTATTGGGTAAAAGGATGGTTTAAAGGGTTATCAGCTTTGGAACCCAGTCACATGGAATGTTGTGTACAGTCAAGATGTGGTGTTCAGAGAGGTGAAAGATGTTATCAAACATGAAGTCCAACCAAAGGAACCTGTGGAGATAGAGTTTGAACTAAAGGAGGAGGAATCAGACTCTGTAGCAGAGGAGGAATCAGAAGATGAAGAGCCACAAACTCCGGCTGTGAGAAGATCAATTTGAGAAAGAAGGTAGCCAGAAAGGTATAGTCCATCTGCTTTCTGTTCAAATTTTTCTTTGTCTGTTACTGATGATGATCCCAAAACTGTGAAGGAAGCAGTAGATTCAGAGGATGGAATACTCTGGAAAGAGGCCATGGTTGATGAAATGGCATCTTTGCACAAAAATGAGGCTTGGGATCTGGTGGAGTTGTCGGCTGGAAGGAAACCCATTGGCAGCAAATGGATGTTCAAGAAGAAGACAAATGCAGAAGGGAAGGTGGAGAAATACAAAGCTCGGTTGGTAGCAAAAGGTTATTCCCAGGTGCCGGGAATTGATTTTGGTGATATTTTTTCTCCTGTTGCCAAGGTAACTCCTATTAGATTACTTTTATCTGTTGCTGCTGCTTTTGATTTTGAGGTAGAACAGATGGATGTGAAGACAACATTTCTTCACGGGGATTTGGAAGAGGAAATCTACATGAAGCAACCTGAACGCTTTGCGGTGAAGGGTAAGAAAGAACTAGTATGCAAGTTAAAGAAGTCTTTGTATGGGTTAAAACAGTCACCAAGGATGTGGTATCAGAAATTTGATACATTTATACGGGCACTTGGCTTCACCAGAAGCAAAGCAGATCATTGTGTGGTATTTTAAATTAATTGGTGATCGTGTTATTTATCTGGTCTTGTATGTGGATGATATGTTTCTGGTTAGAAATGCCAAAGAAATTATCTAGGATTTGAAGACCCAATTGTCCTCCAAATTCGACATGAAAGATCTTGGTGCTGCAAACTATATTTTGGGCATGGAAATTAAAAGAGATCGGGAAAAGAGGAAGCTCTGTTTAAACCAAAGGAAGTATGTCGAGACAATACTGCAGAGGTTTAATATGCAGGATAGTAAACCGGTGAAGGTTCCTATTCCTGTAGGTGTGAGGTTATCTGCTAAAGAGTGTCCCAAGACACAAGAAGAGGAAGATGATATGTCCCGTGTTCCATATGCAAGTGCAGACGGTAGCTTGATGTATGCCATGGTCTGTACTAGACCAGACATTGCACATGCAGTGGGAGTATTGAGCAGGTTTATGTCAAAACCATGGAAGGAGCACTGGACAGCAGTGAAGCGGGTTTTCACGTATTTGCGTGGCACTAGTGATTATGGTTTATACTACCAAGGAAGACCAGGATTGGATAGAGTGTTGGATATCCATGGCTTTATTGATGCAGACTGGGCTGGAGATCTGGATCAGAGAAGATCTACAAGTGGGTAT